>CM076574.1:1089648424-1089844758 GCA_034641835.2 Pinus albicaulis
ATGTAAATTTATTTTCCAACATGGCTTCTAACTCTGTTTGCAACTTGACTTCTCTTTCTTTTCTACATTTCTCTAAAGACTCTATATACTCATAAAGGTTTTGTAGAGTAGCTATGCTAGTTCTACCTTTGACAATATTTGATATACGCGGTGAATTATTCATACTTGTGAACAAATATATGAGAAGTAGATATGTATTAGAAAAAAGAAAGAAAATGAATGTGTGCACCTAATATAACCATTTCAAGTTGCCTTCCAACAACAGAAACAAGGAGTTGCCTTCCTTACGCGAGTAACCTGGGTTCAATCCTTAGAGGTGAATCAAAAACCCTTTGCACTGTATAGATGAATCAATGTGTTTGCACCAAAAATAAAAATCAATCATTTAATTAAAAAAGTAAAATATATAATATATAATATAAATAAATTAAATTATATTTAAAATAATTAATTTTTTTTAATATTAATTTTTTTTAAATATGAATATATAAATTTCTATTCTATTTTATTGCTATTTAAAAACCATATTTTGTTTTACAGATTTAAGAACCTAAAACAATCCTTAAAATAAATGAGTAATTCATATATGTGTTTTTTTATAAGCTATATAAAACAATGCTCATACTAATTTTTCATAAATGCTTAATTCATTTTCTTTAAAGATTTTTTTTTTTTTTTTTTTCAAAATAATAAGCTTCCTAGCTTTTTATTTATGAGAAAAACAAATGTATTCAACTTATAACAAAGTATTGAGAGAAACATATAACTTTCAAGTTAATAAAGTGTTGATACTAAGGGTTATGAAATATTATTTTTTAAATAAATATTTACGAATTATAAGATTAAATTAAAATTGGATTTTTTATATGTAATTTGTAAAATTAAAAAACATAATAAATTAAATTTTAATTATTTTTAATTAATATAAATTTTATTTGAAAATTATATTTTTATTTAATTAGTGAAAATAATAACTATGAAATTATGCTTTTAGATAATTTCGTTTAACTAACTTCAATATTAATAATAAAAATTTAGCTGATATTTATATTTGAAATTAAATTAAATTAAATAGTTATTTAATCAGTTTGGATTTAATGTTCAAAGTTGAAGAATTATTTTATTATTGAGTTCAGCATACACTTATACAAGATTTCATTTTACCAAATCTTCATATTAGTTTACTTTAACTTAGCTATATTTAAACCATAAACAACTACAACTACAAATATTCATTGTCAATAAATATTAGTATTAATTTTTTTATAAATTTATTGTTTAATTTACTATTCATATTCATTTTGTCATTGTACACCATTTATCCCTATGTCAACAATCAAATAGTGCAACTATTTTCATGGTTAATGATTTTTATTTTTCGAGACCAAGAATAGTATATGGTACAAATAGCAAGGCAGTGCAGCGTTGTTAAATATTATTTGTCTCCCATACACGGCTATTCCATCACTTCTAAGTCTTCCTTTGATTGATTGATTTATTTCCCATGTGCGTACTTAACAGGGATCTCAATTGGGATGTAGGTATATTCAAATAGAATAAAATAAAATTAACTCGGAGTAATAACTTTTTAATTGATATAATGTGAAATAACTTTTTAATTAATATAATGGAAAAAAATATCTATCTATATTCAAATATCGGCAACATAGAAATGAAGGGGGGGCATGAAGGATGAGTAAGTAGATTTGGAGGATTATGTGATCAAGTATGGAAAATAAATGTTATCAGTAGCACTCATAGAGTGTGATATTGACGCAGAGACGAAAGTAAACGTCGCCCTCGTATGCATCGGTAGAGATGGTGGCAATTCCTCTTGCCATTAAGAAATCCCCGGTGCCTCCCACAACAGATATATCTCTGTATTTTGTAAGGATTGGATCTGCTCCAGAGAATGTGATAGTGCCTTTGTAATCTGTAGAGTTGAGCACAAAAGTGAATCCAAGCCGGGCACTCAAAGTGTTCTTCATGTCATAGAAGTAGAAACCCTGAGCTCTGCCCACGGGAGGGGAGTGGAAATTGTTGTCCAAAGTGATGGGATCGTCGAAGACCACCAGATCTCCAAAGTGATTGTCTTTTCCATTAAGAAGTGTGAGGTTAGCCCCGTGGGGAGCACCCACAAGCGTGGATGTGGCGTTGTGAGAGTTGGAGCCATTGTAGATTACATTATGGAAATATAACACCAGATTTCTACATGGTTTTGGGAGCTCTGACTTCTTCGTCCAGGGATGCCCCCCATTACAGCTAGTTTGCAACATGAGTACAGTGGACAATAGAAGCCAGAGAAAGCACAAGTGCACATCCCTATTATACCTTTTGATGGTCATTGTAAATATAGACCAATCACCACAAGGGGTATAGATATGCAGGGATCTGGGATTCAATGCAAATTAGCTAACAGGGCTCAATTAGGAAACCCAAACTGCTCCACTGCACTGCATGGCATGAGAGCAATGCCCATACACCTCCCTATATATAGGAAAAATCACAACATTAATCCTTATAGCATCGGTGCAAATTATTTTAAAAAATAAATAGCTTCGTAGGAAAGTCGGTGAGTGATTTGTTCATAGCCATAAATCAATTTTGGCAAAAACTCTAGTCTACACATCCAGACCACCGTAGACGAAGTGTGGGCCACCTTTAAGAAAGCTTTGTTTTAATTTAGAGCTTCTGAGTGGTGGAGAGCAGGTAGGGTTTGTTTAGGAGGGTTTGTTTAGTACTCAAACTTTTTACTCTTTTTTTAAACAGTGGGATCGGCAACTGGGGCAGCCTCGCGACTCGCGTTACACGGGGTCAATTCTGACCGCTACCACTATACCCACTGGGAGCATGTGCCCGCCCCTCTCCACATCTCCACTTTAGTCCGAGGGATTTGAACTCGTGACCTCCTGAAGGATCTAGGATCATTCACGTGTTTGGTGGGAGAATCCAACGTATACCTGCCGGTGCAGTGTGTTCTGACATGACCACCACTTCTTTTCGCGTGCGGTGTGTTCGACATGTCTTGGACTTCTTTTCGCCATTCTTAAATCTGGCCAATTGGGCTTTATACGATTTTGAATTTGGTGAGTGTGTCGGGGGAGAGTGTGATTTAGTGGTGAGGTGAGAAAGTTTAATATTATAAATTTAGTTATTCTTTTAGTAAATAAATTATTAAATTACTTATTAAAAAATAGATTTTGATCATAATCTCTCCACCAACCTATAAATAAATGTACAAATTTGAGTGAATTACATTTTTATATTCTGCACAAAAGAAGACTACAGTGGAAGAAGAAGAATGATTTTTGATTCATGTGCTCATTTTTTGGTTTTTTAAAATCTGATTATATGATTTTACATATTGTAATATTAAATAATATTTTTAATAAAAAATAGATTTAACATTCTGAAACACTCAAACATTCACATCGTTTAACTTCTCACACTCATATTGTTTAACTAAACCGCTTAAGCTAAATATAATCACAATTTCTAATCACATCATATTTGAGGAAAGCAAAAAAAAAATCTACTAAAAAATAACCTCATTTAACTACACCAAATGAATCCTCATATATTACCATACAAGAATGGGATAAATATCAAATAAGTTAAATCCACCCAAAGCCTGGTTAGTTTTGAAGTTGATTTGATGGACTTGGGTCAAAGCCTACTATTAAATTGGAAGCTGACTTAGCCCTATGGGTTGTTGTGATAGGCTCGTTAATATAGGAGTCCGATTTGATTTTTGAAATCTCTGGGTTGATGTGGAAGCATTTGTGATAAATTAAGTATTTGATATCTTAAATGTTTTAGAAGAAAGTCAAAAGTTCAGTTAATTTGAAAATATATATTTTTGGGTTGACATGAAACTGTTTTTAATTTGTAACTTAGTCCGATCTTTTCCTTCAGCATCATTTACATTTTGAAATACACTTTGCTATGAGGTTCAAAATTAAGTATATTGAAAATAATGCTATAGTGAATATTGTTAGTTGAATTATGATTGTGGTTGGAAAACGAATCTTAGGAAATTGGAGTAAAAATGAATGTGGAAACGCTGAGGTAAATAAAATGAATATTGAGAAAGTAAGTGTATGGAAAATGCTTTAATATTTATATTGATTTTAAATAATGATTTATGTTATTTTTTATGTTTTATAATAAAGATAGATGAATTATTTTATAGTAATATTAATATTGATAAAATTTTAGCTAGAACTAATTAAGGTCATAAAATCAAGATTAATATGGAATAGGAAAAGACACCAAAGTTCATTAGAACTCTAATTTATAGTCTATTATCTCTCATCAATCTACACAATCGAAGGTAGTGCACCCATTTTTTGTCACTATAGTATTTTAGGTTGTGTCACTACCCTATCTAGGGCTCCAGCATAGGCCATCGAGGAAGTCTCAAATTATTGTGGCTTTAAGTGTTCACGTTGCCCACAAGAGTCTTTAGGCACCCTCTAGGCCACACATAAGGAAATCCTACCCAACTAATCCCTCGTCCAAGGCAACCCAAGGGGAATTGGCCATAAATCATACCTAGGATTCGTAACGGTTTTACTAGGTTACCTATTTGAATAATTTTCTTAGCTTTCATGTCCCTCTAGTCTCTAAGATAAACTTGGAAAAGAAAAAAAAAAGAATGATCCCCTTTCCATTAGAAAGGAGGCTTATGTATGCATATTTGTTTTTTTTTAAGCGTCACCCAAAGAATTCAACCCCGTCACTTGGGAAATTACTTAGGCTAGATATGTCCACTCATTTTTAGAACCAAGGATATTACATCACCTTATTACATAGGGTTGTATATTTCCCTATGAACTTGGGTTATATTCCATAAAGTTCATTTAGGAACATTTTCTTATATTTTTGGCTTAAATACCACTTCATGGCTTTAATCCCCTCACCTTTCCTTGCTATGGAGTCATAGCCTCGAATCTCTCGTGTTTGACTTGGTTTAGAGTAACAATGTATTTTATTAACGTAAGTGTGATCACATATTACTGATATGCTCATTGGCTTTTATTACTTGGGCTTTATAGCACGATTCACAAAGGAATTGCAACCATAAAATGTATACACATAGGTATGTAGGCCCAACACAACACATCATAGCTCACTAGCATAATAGAATATGTATAATGCGAATAAGGGTCCTCCTAGAGATTTTATACTTTTCTTATCAATTGTATCACACGTGGAGGAGTGATTATTTTCCAAAGATTATTGATAATTCTATGAAATGTTAGCCTCCTATATCAATAGGTTTCATCTTTCATGATTGTCTTGATGGAAGTGTGGAATATGTTCAAACCTTCTTACTTGAGCAAAGGTGTTCCATATTCTTAAAAAACAAAAAAAATCAAAAAATTTAAAAAATGTAAAGAGGGTATACCCTAAAAGAAAGATCAAAGGGTAAAAAGAATAAAAATGGTCAAAAAGAGAAAGAAATGAACCCCAAGCAAAAAATAGACCAAGGAAAGTGTGCAAATCCAAATGCCACTACTTTTTACTCTATTGTAATAAATCAATTGTGTGCGGCTTGTGAAATTTTTGCCACAATTCATGAATAAGTCAAACTGTTTAAACTTGACTTAGTCATATTTCAATTTCATGTTATAGATTAGAGAATAAATATCTAGCCAAACAGTTTAATCTTGGCAGATAAGTTAAACTTGACTTAGTCATATTTCAATTTCATGTTATAGATTAGAGAATAAATATCTAGCCAAACAGTTTAATCTTGGCAGATAAGTAGCTAGGTAGAGTTATTAAAAGGTGCTCAACAGTTTAATCTGAGCCCTTGGATGTAATAAGGGTAGAAATAGATAGATTCATCATGTAAAAAGAAAATATTGATCGGGGTTTGCAAGTCTAAATGCACCCTAATAAAGAAGAGAAAATGGTAGTGTTAAGTAGATAGGGTAGGTAGATGGTGCTGCAAAGTGTTATCTGATGAATGGTGCTGCAAAGTGTTGGTTAATCATTTACTTTCATCACAAGTACTAAAGCGGGAAATACACTGGAAAATCACAGCAAGCAAAGTCAAATTCATTAACCTCCCTCATCATTTTTCCCCCTCAAGGGTTTTACTAATTTCCCCAAAAGTACTAAGGTAATTTGAGATCAAAGGGGCTCAAGGCATTTCCTTGACTTCTGGAGGGACCGGACCCTCGGCCTAATGATCAAAAGACCTAAGCACTTGAAATAATCCATCATTGATTATCTTCCATCTTTAACTTTTTTCTAAGTAAAATCCTATTTTACTTAGGAAACTGATGCAACATTCCATAAAATTCCTCAAGACAACTTGTTATTCTAAGCTTAAGTGTTGAAGATAAAATGTGCAATTTACTTCATAAGTTTTCACTTTCTTAGATGTACAAAGATGTTTTGATTTTCCTTGTCCTTTATCATATTAACATTTAACTCTATTATATTAAATCCCTAGTGGAATCCCTTTTCCTAAGTATATAACTCCCTTTTCTAATAAATATCCCAAAAAACCCTCTTATTATAATGTTTTACCAAAGTATATATTCCCGCTCGTTTAAAATAAATACCCCGCTTTATAAAGCCCTTTGGTTAAAACTATAGCCTTATACATTAATCCCCGCCCTATGGTGAATTAGTTGTGTATTAATTAATTCATCGTATAATAAAATATTAACAAAAAAGCGTTAGACATGTAATATACGTGTTTAACACCAAAAAACAAGAATAAAATGCGACGGAGTCCTGTGCCATAGTGTTCCGTCCACGTAGCATTCCACCTGGCCAAACTACCGCTGCAATCCATTTCATAAATTCACGGGGTTAATTAATCATTTAGACTAATTAACAACCATTCCCACCTATTAACTTCTCCCCGGGGTAATCAAATATCACATTAAAACCTGTTTAAAACCCCGACTGGCCCACCTTTGAAATCGCACAAGTTCCCCGTCCTTTCAGCCGTTGGATCATTCGTCCGTAGATCAACGGCGATCATCAATCCCGCGGCCCATCCCTTGCCAGCGTGTTAACCAGCGGGGGATGGGCGGTTTTTGAAAAGTCAGCATTCCACGTGGCAAGCGTCCTGTGGAATCGCTGCCATCGCGTCTTTTACCGCCCTCGTCCAAAAGCGGTGCGGGCTTACCGCTTACCGCATACCGCCGGTCCCACTCCCTTACGTCACCCCGTACGCCAAAATGACGTCATCACCTCGAAAACGACAAAAACCCTTTTGACTTGTAAATAAGCCATTTTCGCGTTTTTTCAGTTATTTTTAGTTTCCGAAAGAGACTAAGCTCCCGCTGCAATTTTCAAATTTCACTGCAAATACACCAAATTACTCAGAAATTCCGCTGCGCTAGTATTGAAGAACGTCCCCGCCATTGTTCATTACCTGTTGAAGAACCAGTTTCCATTAAAAAACAGGTATTTATCATTCCGCGCCCCGACTGCAAGTTAAACTTAGTTTCCTGTGTTTTTCTCTGAAAAAGTGGTCAAAAGTCCTCTCTGAAGTCCTCATTGAAGATTTAAGACCTGTGAATTTGCTTCCCAAACCTGCAATTTGTTCCAATTTCCTCTTTTGTCGGATATCCCGTCCGGTCTGCAAGAAAAACTGAAACCTCCATTTTGAATCCACAAGAACCAAAATGGAGGCCCCAACTGCTCTAAATGTCACTCCTTTGAATGCTCCTCACCGAGATTTGGACTATTTACCTCTGATAGATGAAGATTTCCAAATAAAAGACCTACATTTTGATGAAAGTCCTCGTTTGAGCTTCTGTCGCTGCAGAGACGAACACTCGAAGGGGCAAGATCTTATAGGGTTGTGGGAATCCAATCTCCCAAGGTATTTCATTCCTACAGTCCACGTTTTCCCTGAAATCATTCATTATTGTCATGCAAATTATGATCCCACACAAAGAGCTGTATTGGCTCCTGATCAAAGTGTTTTGTTCCCTATAACACCTCAAGCTATCAATGCTATGTTACAATTTGAGCCAGAACAAGAATTAGCACCTCTATCCATGGAAGGGTTGATTGAGAAAACCAGACTGTTAACTCCAGAGAAATTGAAAGCAATGTGTCAGTATTTCATGCTACCTGAGCATCAGCTAAAAGGGACTCCCCCCTATGGTTTTTACTTTTTCAATCAATTGGGAAGGCTTATTGTGAATGTAATATCCTTTGTCTTAGGATTCAATACCAGTGAGTATGTAGATGAGATAACTCTGGCTTTGCTCTCTATCTTTACCCCTGGGCAGCCTCCTGAGATTAAGTATGATTATGCTTCCTTCATTGCCAACAAAATCCATGATCAATTTTTAAGGCTAGATGATGAAAAGGTTTTCAAATACTCCTCAGTTATCTATCATCTCATAATTTTCTATCACTCAGATAAATTCCCTTTCCCTGTTCAGAAACTTGATGCTAAAGGTAATCCCAGGTCTGTTATTTTTTGGTCCCCCATCATTCATTTGTCCTCTGATTCTCCCTACTCTTATTCGGAATTCATTGATCAGTTTGTACATCCTGCTACAACCTTGTTAACAGGAGTTTCTCCCCCCAGGCTTAGTACTGAGATTAGAAAGACCCTGCAATTGTCAAAGAGTTATAAAGTTGGGGATTGGTACTTATACCAAAACCATACAGTCATCAGGATTTATGGATGTGAATTACATCTATTCAAGTTACCCAGATATGTACCAATGAGAATTTTTGCTTTGGAATACTTTAGACAGATGAATAACTCAGATGTAATCCATTTCTGCAATGTAAAGAAGAAAGCACAGTTAAGGATCAAAAGCCAGTTAGGTCCTTTCATTTGCAATGCTAGAGAAGCTGAGAGAGATGCAGAACTTATATTAGAGAGAAAATTCTAGACATCTTTCCGTTGGGTCCCTTATGACCCCTTTGGTTTCATTTGTGAAAGAAGGTTAAAAAATAAGTCATCTCCTTATATACATCACAGAATTCCTGATATAGAACAGTATGCAAATCAAGATGAATGGGTTAAAGGAACACTTGTTGAAGAGGGAAGTGGAGATGACAAATTGAATAAACTTATGAAAGATGTTGAGAAGAAATTTGACCTAGAAGCATATGATCAAATGCAGGTACCCTATATTGGCACATCTTCAACAGCCACTCTACAACAAGCTCTATAGGAAGACAGCCCATCAGTAGCAGCAGAGCCCAAGGGTAAAGGAAAAGAACCTATAGTTCAGGTCGTTGAAACCCTGGTCATGGCAGAAAAATCACAGAGTTCCAAAGCACCAGAACAATCTCAGGCTTCTCAAACACCAGCAAAGCAAATCCAAGTTCCAGAGATGCAAACTCCACTGAATGTGGAAATAGGGAAAAAGAGGCCAGCTCCAGATACCACACCTTCAAAATGAGCCCCACAAGTTTATCAAGCCAAAAAACACAAGTCTGATCCACCTCCAGATGTAGAGATTATAGATGAGGTATTTGATGATGGTAGGGAGGATAGTCAGCAAACAGGTACAGCAAGTGAGACAAACATAAGCCAGAAAGGGATACAAAAGCAGTTGAGCACTGAAGTTTCTTCTTTCAAACCACCAAAGACAGATACTGGAGACATTAAGAAAACCTTCATTAATATCAAAACAAAGAATGAACCATTGAAAATGAAGGTCTACGATCAGTATATGAAGATGGCTCCTCACAATCAGCAAAGGTTGATGTCAGCATTTGATCTTTCACGAGGTAAAATGCAAATGAGCCACTTCAAAGCTAAGGTGCCAAAGCCAACTTCAGCAACAGATTACATCAGAACAAATTTTGAAGTGTTAGCAAAGGATATCCATCCCTTGGATCAGATAGAGCTTCATAGACAAACAGGGGAAATGGTTTATTCTACTCTCACCAACAAAGCCATGGCAGCTTTAACGCTGCAAGATTCCTTGAATAATACCACTGCAACATTGAAGATTGAAAGGGCCTCCTCACAGGCCAAGGACAATAGAATAAAGTCTCTAGAAGAGATCATCATTGGTTTGGGTCACAATCCAAAAGACACTAAAGGTATTGAGGCACTGATAAAAAAGAAAGAAGATGATATAGCTGCACTCAGAAAACAGTTGAAAATACCAGCCTCGAGGCACCCCCAGACACAGGAAATTATAAAAGGAAATTCACAAGAAGAAATGATGGAGTTGCTCTTGAATTTGACAGAGCGACTAAATGAAACAGAAAAGGAGTTGGAAAAAGCATTGCGGGAACAGGAAATCATCAAGCAAACTTCAACAACAGGTACTACAACTACAGGACAACAGGAACAACCATCTCAGGTAAACATTTCTAATTTGAATTCTGAGGATTTAATTAAACAGATGGAGAGTTTGCAGCTAAAGGTCACAGAACTCCAAGAAACAAAATTACAATTAACAAAATTGGAGGGAAAATATGACGCATCAAAAAGGACAGCTGCTGACAACCTCAGGGAAATAAAAAGATTGGAGAAAATGGTTGAGGCTTTGCAAAAAGATCTTTCACTGGAAAAGCCTCTGAACGAAATAAATGATATTCTTTGGGACAACATCATTAACTTAATAAGGGATATTTGGCCTTCCATCCAAGCTATTTTTGAGCAGAATGAGTTACTCAAGATAGCCCAAGAGGAAATAAATAAAACTAGACATGAATTAAGGGGCAAGCCAGAGCATGCCCAGCAGATCATTCAATTTTTGAATTCCAAAACAAAACAACATCTTGCATTGATAGGAATTGATGACAGAACAGGTGTAGTTTTGGAAGCAAAGAGAATTTTCACCAAGAGGACTTTCATGCAAAATCTAGAAAGAAAGTGTAATGACATTTTGGTCGACATCAACGTTTTCAGAGAGAAGTTTCAAGCTTTGCTGGACAGTGAATTGCCAAGTCCCATGCTCACAGAGGATCAAATAGTAGACTTGGAAACATATGAGAAAAGAATAAAAGCTCATGCTAAAAATACAGCTATAGGTTCTACTAGCTCATCGGAACCTGTATTACCAACCGGGAAAAGTATTTATGAAAAAGTGAGGAATCTATTTCATCTGGAGCATGAACTAAAGTATCTATTTCCGAACGAGCCCACTTTTTATAAACTTACTGAAGCAGATGAAACTTTAAGAAAACTCAGAAGAACAATGATACCAGATGATCATTGGTGGAAGGAAATGCTGGAAATTTTGTAAAAATGTTTTCAGGATAAAAGTTTATCTTTACTATTGAGTAAATGGTAAAAAACAGAAAAGCAGATGAAAGAGTATCAGATGAAAGGTCAAAGAGTATCCGTGAGAAGAAAGAGTATTCAACAAGTCAAAGGAATACGCAAAGGACAGCACAGAGCCTTATTATAAGCACTTATCCTTAGCACGTCCATGAAGAAAGGAACAGCACATCAACCGTTATTCATTATTCTATTTACGAGACCATGTGTCTCTTATTTGTTTGTAAATATGCTTTAAGTAAGCCTGGATTATTGGCTAGGATAGAGTAAGATTGTTAGGATTATTTTTTGTATAAATAACCCCTCAAAGAGAGAGTTGAGGGTGGATTCTATTACTCTGCTGTAACATTGAGGTTTTCGGAATAAAAAGCTTTTGGACAAATTTACTTGTGGCTTACTGGATGATGTTTTAAAGCACTGGACTTGTTGCAGGATTCATGTGTTGGACTTCGGTTCAATAAGTTTTCCAACCCTTGTGTTTAAATTTTATATTAGTTTATGCTATCATCATATCCGTTTCTGAATAGTTTACATAAAGGATTGAAATAGAATTTGCTTAATTGCACTCTGTTTTCAAATGTGATTATTCTTGATGTTTTCTTCTGGATTAGTTATAAGCATGAATTCTTAATTGCTCATGTTTTGTTGATTTAAACATTGTTGATTACTGTAACAAAGAATCCTTCATTGCTCTTTGCTTGTAGTCATTTCTCTTCTTTCTCTTGAATATGGTGAAAGATTCTTAGCTGCCTTTCATCCCTTTAAGACCATCCATCCACTTTAAATTTTAAGGATTGTTCTCTGTCTAGCTATCTTGCCCTGTAATACCATCTTGTGTTTAGAAAAGAAATCCAGTAAAGCCATCCTTAGACTCCATAGCCCAATGGACTGAAAGCCCTCAACCTTGCCCTTAGTTTGTGGATTCCACCAATTTCCCAAAACAAACTTTGAATCTATAACTAGCCTAAAATCATTCAAAAACAAAGATAAATCATAAAGAGAGAGCCCTCTATGGATGCAGATTGGCTAGATTCTGCATCTAAAAGATTGGTTTGTGGTTACCTCGGGTATAATTTCCTCTTACACAACTTCTAGGAAAACCTGAGTGATAACATAGTGGCGACTCCACTGGGGAACTGAATCATTTTATTGATACTAGTGTTTGATTTATAAGCTATAGACAGAGTCTGAAGATCAGCCAGGTAGCCTTTGAAATTGCTTTTGCTCTGCAAATGCAAAAGTAAATAAATGTTGTTTCAGTCTATCTCTGATTTAGCTTACAAGTTGAATCTTAGTTTCAATTTTTTTTTCAATCAGATTCTCTAGTTTAAACAGATCTTTGAGGAAATCTTAATCACATATCATTATTTCTTAAAGAATTTGTAGAAGTTGTATTTATTTTTCAATTAAAACCCAAAATCCAAAAAACACATATTCTAAGAAAACTGGCTTCAGAAAGGATTCGACATACTAGGTCAAACCCTGACCCAAATCCACCACCAATTTTTGAAAATCCAAATCAGATCCCTAGGATTCTTAGAAGACAAGGAAGTCAAGAAAGTTCTGAAAGAGGAAGTCAGGAAAGTACAGGTAGTTCTAGACCACTCTCTAGATCTGCATCTTGTCCTATGAAAATTATTTATATTGATGACATTCCTTTTGATGCACGATTTGAAACATCTTTGTTTGTAAATTTCTCTGAGACTGAATTATCTAGATTAATTCCAGATCCTTTGTTCTTTGAAGATTTGCAATACAGATTCGTTTCACATCATCTTGACAGAGAATTGCATAACTCCATTCAATCTGAGCAAGCCTTTGAAGAAAGCTCAAACATTTCTGTAATAACTGAAGCATCTTCGAGCTCAGCCACTTTTCAAACACCTGTCAGACCTCCATCTCCACCTGTCAGACCTCCATTTCCTCCCTTAAGACCACCTTCTCCTCCTACTAGACCTGCAACTCTTGTCAATCCACTTTATCTTCCAATGGCCAATCGATATGCCCCTTTAATATTACCAGCCAACCCTCCAGCTTTACCACCAGACTACCAAAGTAAGATCACACCTTTTGACGGATCAGGTACCTACACAGCTCAACAACACACCAAAAGGATGACAGATTACTTTGAGTTTTATGAGATCGATACTGATGATATCCGTATGAGAATTTTCGTACAAAGTCTTACCGGAGAAGTTAGAACTTGGTTTAGGGCTCTCACCCCGAACAGTATTGCTGACCTAGAAGCTTTGTATAGGGAATTTTTGAACAGATGGGAGAAAAAGAAGGATCCTCTCCAGATCCTATCAGAATTTGAAAAATTAAGAAGAAGACCAAATGAAACCGTACAAGATTACATCATAAGATTCAATGAATCATATCATGCAATTCCTCTGAACCTAAGACCCCCACCTAATAACGTGTTGGTCAAATTTCCAGACGGTTTTGACTCTGATATAGCTTATTCTCTTAGGGAAAGAGCTCCACAAACATTAGAGGAAATGCAAAGCATAGTGGTGAGTGTAGAAGCAAATCTGATAGAAAAACGAGCCAGGGCTAGGGCAGAGAGAAGAATGCCTATGAATGAAGAACCTTCAGCTTTTGAAAAGAAGCTGGATGTAATCATTAAAGGTATGGAAAGATTAGGTGATAGAGTGGAAACCATTGAAAGAAAGTCTGCTACTGATAACCAGAATGTTGCGAGAAACCCAAACTTTAGGAGGAATCTGAACCAAAATATTGGAAAGAATGTCCCTGATCAAAACATTAGACCACCTTTCCAAGAAAACTTTGTTGAAGGTTTGACCTCAGAAGGACCTACAGAAGATGTAGAAATAAACAATGTCAATGAGGACAAAGATGAATCAGAAATCTTCCTATCTCAGGATGATCGAGAGAATCATATCCTTGAAACATTCCACACTCATTCAGGTGAGACTTTTGATTTCAAAGAAGGCTATGACACAGCAATCTACGAGGTTCATAAGCAGTACAACTTGAGAAGTAGACGGATAGATGTACCAGAGAAAAATAAACAGAAAACCACAAAACAAAATGTCAAAGGCAAACAAAACGTTCCTCCTGTACAAAATATTCCCCCTGTACAAAACATTCCCCAGATACAAATTTTGCCTAGGATAACCCCTAGTTTTTCAAATCCAATAATTGAGGATGTCTCTGATAACCAACCAATCAACAGACAACAATCTAATACATCTCCTCATGTAGGAACTGTAGAAGAAACAGTAGAAGTTATTCCTGAAACATCTTCAAAGCAAAACTTCATTCATGAAAAAGAGAAAAACATTGAAGATCCAGTAAACAGAGAAAATCCAACTGTGCAAAACACTAAAGCTCAAACAGAAAAACCCTTTAATCTAGAAGCTGAAATAGGCAAACTCAAGATAGCTGTTCCTTTATTAGAATTGGCTAAACATGATGTCTATAGGAATCAGATTTCCAAGTCTTTAAACATTAACATTACTGGATTGGATGATTCAGTAAATATTCTTGATGATCAACCCAAACTTCTTTTTGGCCCGAAGGTTAATGGCAAACCAGAAAGTGGAGGAACTCCTCCATTTTATGTAAGCCTGAATGTTCACGACAAGATACTCCATAATGCAATGCTTGATTCTGGAGCATCTCACAATTTGATGCCAAAAGCAGTTATGGAAAGATTGAATCTAGATATTACCAGACCATACAAAGATTTGTTTTCATTTGATTCCAGTCAGGTAAAATGTTTAGGTTTAATTAAAGATCTGTGTGTCACTTTGGTTCAATACCCTGCTAAGTCTGTTTTAATGGACATAGTAGTTGCTGATATTCCACCTAAATATGGTATGTTATTGTATAGGTCTTGGGGTGCTAAACTTGGAGGATCTATTCAATTAGACATGTCTTATGCAACTATTTCAGTATTTGGTCAGCCTAAAAGATTATATAGAGAAACTTTGATGAAGTACTTAGTGAGTAGCCAAGAGAAGCCTGAAAACTTCCCTGTTTATTCTGTACATTCAGACATGGATTCTTTTATTCTATACAATGTTGAGTCAGATCTTTCTACTGAAATAGAAGCTCTTGAAATGGAAGTCATAAACAAAACCATGGTTAAAATTGAAGAAATCTCTGAAAACAAAGAAACACCAGATGACCGAGAAATACCTAAAAAAACTAATCAACTAGCTCCTGTCAGAAAATACGTTAAAACAAATGATGAAGATTATGAACATAAAATTCTATGGCATTTAGAGTTTGATGGCTCAGTAAACAGACTAGGGGCAGGAGCTGGGATTTGGTTACACAATGTGGAGAACAATCATGCAGAGGGTCATGCTTATAGATTAAATTTCAAATGCACTAACAACATGGCAGAGTATGAAGCCCTTTTATTGGGGCTTAAACATGTCAAGAAGTTAGGGGGCATTAGGGTATCAATCATAGGTGACTCTGAACTAATCATCCAACAGATTAAAGGAGAATGTGCAACAAAGGACATGAGACTAAAACAATACCGAGAGACAGTTGTAGAGATTCTCAACACATTTCTACAAGCCCAACTTGCCAAAATTCCCAGGAAACAAAACTTGCATGCTCACAGTTTAGCCATGTTTGCTAGTACATGCAAATTGCCTTTTGATCCCAATCATCAGTTTTCAGCTGAGATAAGGCACAGGCCTGCAATACCAGACAATCTTTTGAATTGGCAAGTATTTGTGAACAACAATCAAATCAATAATTTTTTGACACTTCAGAATGAGTTTTCTAACTGTAATATAGATGAAGACATGACTGCTGATAAATTTGATCAAGAAAAAGAACAAAAAATAGAAATTTCAATAGAAAATGCAATTCATATGTTGCATCCAACCACGTTCACTGAAAAAGACATGCAAAATTTGAAACACATGGAATTTGATGAGATCATAGATGAAACAGAAATCATCAATTTAAAAGATAATCAATTACCCAAAGGATTAACACCTTTGGAGGATCTATTCGACTCAAATGATATTCCATTCAGACCTAAAATGGAACCTGTTAAGGCTGATATGGAAGAATGCAACTTAGGAACACCAGAACATCCCAAAATTGTCAAGTTGTCCAAATCTCTTCCAAAAGAACAAAAGGTGAAATACGTTGAACTATTAAAAGAATTCCAGGATGTCTTTGCCTGGAGTTATGAAGACCTCAAATCTTATGATACATCCATCATTCAACATACTATACCTTTGAAGCCAGACCAGAAACCTTTTAAACAAAAGCTTAGGAGAATTAATCTGTTTTATTACCCTCAATTGAAAAAGAAATCAAAAGAATGTTTGAAGCAGGGATTATAGCTCCTATCAGATTTTCAGAATGGGTCTCTAACCTGGTACCAACAAGAAAAAAGACAGGAGAAATCAGACTGTGTGTCGATTTAAGGAATTTGAATAAAGTTTCTTTAAAAGACAATTATCCTCTGCCGAAAATGGACCACATTCTGCAAAGGGTAGTGGGATCTTCGAGAATATCACTACTGGATGGATTTTCAGGGTACAACCAGATTCTGGTTCATCCTGATGATCAAGATAAAACAACATTTACCACACCATGGGGTACGTTCAAATATGTCAAAATGCCATTTGGGCTCAAGAATGCAGGAGCTACATTTCAAAGAGCAATGGACATTGCTTTTGCTAAAGAGATACATGATTTTCTGGTTATTTACTTAGATGATTTGACTGTTTTTTCTAAAACAGATCAAGAACATTTAAATCACCTAAGGCAAGTATTTATAAAGTGCAGAAAATATGGAATTTCTTTAAACCCTAAGAAGTCATTGTTTGGTTTGGAAGAAGGAAATATTTTAGGGCATATCATTTCTAAAGATGGCATTAGGATTGATCCAGAAAGAATTCAAGCAATTTTGCAAATACCCCACCCCAGAAACATAAAAGAATTGCAAGCATTTATAGGAAAAATAAACTTCTTGAGAAGATTTATTTCTAGTCTAGCAGAGTTACTTAGATTACTGACTAACATGTTGAGGAAAGATTCAAGCATTGACTGGACTGTAGAAGCCAAACAATCATTCGAGGAAATTAAAATGGCTTTAACAAGGACACCAGTTCTGACCAGTCCTAAATTTGATAGAGACTTTATTATCTTTTCATTTGCTTCTGAACATACTGTTGCAGCTGTTTTACTTCAAAAAGATGACCAAGGATATGAAAAGCCAATAGCATTTTTTAGTAAAGCACTGAGGGATGCTCCTCTAAAATACAATATTATGGAAAAACAGGCTTTTGCATTGGTAAAAGCCATCAAAGATTTCAGAGTCTACATATTATATTCTCATGTGATAGCATATGTGCCTAATGCAGTAGTTAAAGATATTTTGACTCAAGATGGCATTGAAGGTAAACGAGGTAAGTGGATATCTACCATTTTGGAATATGATATTGAGATTAAACCAACCAAACTGATAAAAGGCCAAGGTTTAGCACAACTTATGACAGAAACCAATTGCCAAGCCTTAGATATCAATGAACTGGATAACGAGCAGGAGATGGCGACTCCTCGGATCAGTCAAGCTTTCTTAGATTCACCCTGGTATACTGATATAATTCATGTTTTATTAAACCTGCAAGCTCCTCCAGGGTTGTCCAGAACCAAGCAAAGATTTTTAAAAATGACATCTTTGAAATATTGTATTTTAGATAGCACTTTATTTTGGAAGAATCATGAAGGAATTTTATTGAATTGTCTCTTAAAAGATGAAGCTGATAAAGTGCTTAATGAATTTCATGCAGGGGATTGTGGAGGACATCTCTACTAGAAATCTACTGCAGACAAGATCTTAAGGGCTGGTTTTTACTGGCCAACATTATTTTCTGATGTAAAGAAATTTGTAACAAGTTGTCACAAGTGTCAGATATTTGAGGGTAAAAGAAAGTTGTTACCTCTGCCTTTAAAACCAGTTTCCACAGAAAGACCCTTTCAACAATGGGGTTTAGATTTTATTGGAGAAATTCACCCCCCTTCTTCAGGGCAACATAGATGGATTTTAACTGCTACAGACTATTTCACCAAATGGATTGAAGCCATCCCATGTAGACAGTCCAATGATTCTGTAATCATAGGGTTTCTAGAAACCAACATACTTTCAAGATTTGGATGTCCAGAAAATATTATAACAGACAATGCTGCTGCATTTAAATCAAAGAAAATGATTAATTTCTGCCATAAATATCATATTACTTTAGGCCATTCAACAGCCTATTACCCCCAAGGTAATGGACTAGCAGAATCCTCCAATAAGAGTTTGATCAATATCATTAAGAAATTGTTGGAGAAAAATAAAAAGAACTGGCATAAGAAACTGACCTATGCGTTATGGGCAGACAGACTTACAACCAAGAAATCCATTGGGACTAGTCCATATGAGTTAGTTTATGGTCTGGAAGCAAGATTCCCATCATCTTTAGGAATCCCGGTCATGAAATTACTTCAGGAGGCTCAAGTGGAGCCAAATGACATTCAAAGAAGAATTAATCAAACAATCCACCTGCAACAAACCAGAGAAGAGGTATACCAAAGATCACAAGTCTTACAGGAAAAGCTAAAGAAAATGTTTGATAAAAGGACTAAAGCAGAGGATTTTCAGTTAGGGGACAAGGTCCTAAGATGGGATTCTAGAAGAGAAGAAAAAGGTAAACATGGGAAGTTTGATTTCTTGTGGAAAGGGCCTTATATCATTCATGCCTTGCAGGGAAATAACACTTACTTTTTGAATGACTTGGACAATTGAGAAGTTGAAGAAGGACCAGTCAATGGTCGAATGCTTAAGCATTATTTTGATCCAATTTACTAGAATGTTTAAATGTTTCTAACTTGTACATAATATATTGTTTGCTTGTTTTATTTTTGTTACTGCAGTTTGGATTGGATGGTGACTTCTTGGAATTGAAGCCCGAAGTGAAGGCCCTAAGTTCCAAAAGCTTCACTATCATATGTAAAATAAAGCTATCAGAAGAAGGAAGATTTCATACTTTCAGTTTGAAGACATTCTGAGGCATCTGACCTGCTGTTCTTGACTTTCCACAAGAAAAAGCCATCCCCAAGTGGAGCCAGTGTTAGCCTCCTATATCAATAGGTTTCATCTTTCATGATTGTCTTGATGGAAGTGTGGAATATGTTCAAACCTTCTTACTTGAGCAAAGGTGTTCCATATTCTTAAAAAACCAAAAAAAAAATCAAAAAATTTAAAAAATGTAAAGAGGGTATACCCTAAAAGAAAGATCAAAGGGTAAAAAGAATAAAAATGGTCAAAAAGAGAAAAAATGAACCCCAAGAAAAAAATAGACCAAGGAAAGTGTGCAAATCCAAATGCCACTAATTTTTACTCTGTTATAATAAATCAATTGTGTGCAGCTTGTGAAACTTTTGCCACAATTCATGAATAAGTCAAACTGTTTAAACTTGGCTTAGTCATATTTCAATTTCATGTTATAGATTAGAGAATAAATATCTAGCCAAACAGTTTAATCTTGGCAGATAAGTAGCTAAGTAGAGTGAATAAAAGGTGCTCAACAGTTTAATCTGAGCCCTTGGATGTAATAAGGGTAGAAATAGATAGATTCATCATGTAAAAAGAAAAGATTGATCAGGGTTTGCAAGTCTAAATGCACCCTAATAAAGAAGAGAAAATGGTAGTGTTAAGTAGATAGGGTAGGTAGATGGTGCTGCAAAGTGTTATCTGATGAATGGTGCTGCTACATGTTGGTTAATCATTTACTTTCATCACAAGTACTAAAGCAGGAAATACACTGAAAAATCACAGCAAGCAAAGTCAAATTCATTAACCTCCCCCATCATTTTTCCCCCTCAAGAGTTTTACTAATTTCCCCAAAAGTACTAAGGTAATTGGAGATCAAAGGGGCTCAAGGCATTTCCTTGACTTCTGGAGGGACCGGACCCTCGGCCTAATGATCAAAAGACCTAAGCACTTGAAATAATCCATCATTGATTATCTTCCATCTTTAAATTTTTCCTAAGTAAAATCCTATTTTACTTAGGAAACTGATGCAACATTCCATAAAATTCCTCAAGACAACTTGTTATTCTAAGCTTAAGTGTTGAAGATAAAATGTGCAATTTACTTCATAAGTTTTCACTTTCTTAGATGAACAAAGATGTTTTGATTTTTCTTGTCCTTTATCATATTAACATTTAACTCTATTATATTAAATCCCTAGTGGAATCCCTTTTCCTAAGTATATAACTCCCTTTTCTAATAAATATCCCCAAAAAACCCTCTTATTATAATGTTTTACCAAAGTATATATTCCCGCTCGTTTAAAATAAATACCCCGCTTTATAAAGCCCTTTGGTTAAAACTATAGCCTTATACATAATCCCCGCCCTATGGTGAATTAGTTGTGTATTAATTAATTCATCGTATAATAAAATATATACAAAAAAGCGTTAGACATGTAATATACGTGTTTAACACCAAAAAACAAGAATAAAATGCGACGGAGTCCTGTGCCATAGTGTTCCGTCCACGTAGCATTCCACCTGGCCAAACTACCGCCGCAATCCATTTCATAATTTCACGGGGTTAATTAATCATTTGGACTAATTAACAACCATTGCCGCCTATTAACCTTTCCCCGGGGTGATTAGATTACACGTTAAAACCTTTTTAAACCCCGACGGGCCCACCTTTGAAGTCGCACAAGTTCCCATCCATTTCAGCCGTCGGATCATTTGTCCGTTGATCAACGGCGATCATCAATCCCGCTGCCCATCCCTTGCCAGCGTGTTAACCAGCGGGGGATGGGCGGTTTTTGAAAAGTCATCATTCCACGTGGCAAGCGTCCTGTGGAATCGCTGCCATCGCGTCTTTTACCGCCCTCGTCCAAAAGCGGTGCGGGCTTACCGCTTACCGCTTACCGCATACCGCCGGTCCCACTCCCTTACGTCACCTCGTACGCCAAAATGACGTCATCACCTCGAAAACGACAAAAACCCTTTTGACTTGTAAATAAGCCATTTTTCGCGTTTTTTCAGTTATTTTTAGTTTCCAAAAGAGACTAAGCTCCCGCTGCAATTTTCAAATTTCACTGCAAATACACCAAATTACTCCGAAATTCCGCTGCGCCAGTATTGAAGAACGTCCCCGCCATTGTTCATTACCTGTTGAAGAACCAGTTTCCATTAAAAAACAGGTATTTATCATTCCGCGCCCCAACTGCAAGTTAAGCTTAGTTTCCTGTGTTTTTCCTCTGAAAAAGTGGTCAAAAGTCCTCTCTGAGTCCTCATTGAAGATTTAAAACTTGTGAATTTGCTTCCCAAACCTGCCGTTTGTTCCAATTTCCTCTTTTGTCGGATATCCCGTCCGGTCTGCAAGAAAAACTGAAACCTCCATTTTGAATCCACAAGAACCAAAATGGAGGCCCCAACTGCTCTAAATGTCACTCCTTTGAATGCTCCCCACCGAGATTTGGACTATTTACCTCTGATAGATGAATATTTCCAAATAAAAGACCTACATTTTGATGAAAGTCCCCGTTTGAGCTTCTGTCGCTGCAGAGACGAACACTCAAAGGGGCAAGATCTTATAGGGTTGTGGGAATCCAATCTCCCGAGGTATTTTATTCCTACAGTCCACGTTTTCCCTGAAATCATTCATTACTGTCATGCAAATTATGATCCCACACAAAGAGCTGTATTAGCTCCTGATCAAAGTGTTTTTTTCCCTATCACACCTCAGGCTATCAATGCTATGTTATACTTTGAGCCAGAACAAGAATTAGCACCTTTATCGATGGAAGGGTTGATTGAGAAAACCAGGCAGTTAACCCCAGAGAAATTAAAAGCAATGTGTCAGTATTTCATGTTACCTGAGCATCAGCCAAAAGGGACTCCCCCCTATGGTTTTTACTTTTTCAATAAATTGGGAAGGCTTATTGTGAATGTAATATCCTTTGTCTTAGGATTCAATACCAGTGAGTATGTAGATGAGATAACTCTGGCTTTGCTATCTATCTTTACCACTGGGCAGCCTCCTGAGATTAAGTATGATTATGCTTCCTTCATTGCCAACAAAATCCATGATCAATTTTTAAGGCTAGATGATGAAAAGGTTTTCAAATACTCCTCAGTTATCTATCATCTCATAATTTTCTATCACTCAGACAAATTCCCTTTCCCTGTTCAGAAACTTGATGCTAAAGGTAATCCCAGGTCTGTTATTTTTTGGTCCCCCATCATTCATTTGTCCTCCGATTCTCCCTACTCTTATTCAGAATTCATTGATCAGTTTGTACATCCTGCTACAGCTTTGTTAACAGGAGTTTCTCCCCCCAGGCTTAGTACCGAAATTAGAAAGACCTTGCAATTGTCAAAGAGTTATAAAGTTGGGGATTGGTACTTATACCAAAACCATACAGTCATCAGGATTTATGGATGTGAAGTACATCCATTCAAGTTACCCAGATATGTACCAATGAGAATTTTTGCTTTGGAATACTTTAGACAGATGAATAACTCAGATGTAATCCATTTCTGCAATGTAAAGAAGAAAGCACAGTTAAGGATCAAAATCCAGTTAGGTCCTTTCATTTGCAATTCTAGGGAAGCTGAAAGAGATGCAGAACTTATATTAGAGAAAAAATTCCAGACATCTTTCCGTTGGGTCCCTTATGACCCCTTTGGTTTCATTTGTGAAAGAAGGTTAAAAAATAAGTCATCTCCTTATATACATCACAGAATTCCTGACATAGAACAGTATGCAAATCAAGATGAATGGGTTAAAGGAAAACTTGTTGAAGAAGGAAGTGGAGCTGCCAAATTGAATAAACTTATGAAAGATGTTGAGAAGAAATTTGACCTAGAAACATATGATCAAATGCAGGTACCATACATTGGCACATCTTCAGCAGCTACTCTACAACAAGCTATACAGGAAGACAGCCCATCAGTAGCAGCAGAGCCCAAAGGTAAAGGAAAAGAACCTATAGTTCAGGTTGTTGAAACCCTGGTCATGGCAGAAAAATCACAGAGTTCCAAAGAACCAGAACAATCCCGGGCTTCTCAAACACCAACAAAGAAAATCCAAGTTCCAGAGATGAAACTCCACTGAATGTGGAAATAGGGAAAAAGAGGCCAGCTCCAGATACCACACCTTCAAAAGGAGCCCCACAAGTTTATCAGGCTAAAAAACACAAGTCTGATCCACCTCCAGATGTAGAGATTATAGATGAGGTATTTGATAGTAGGGAGGATAGTCAGCAAACAGGTACAGCAAGTGAAACAAACATAAACCAGAAAGGGATACAAAAGCAGTTGAGCACTGAAGTATCTTCTTTCAGACCGCCAAAGACAGATACTGGAGACATTAAGAAAACCTTCATTAATATCAAAACAAAGAATGAACCATTGAAGATGAAGGTATACGATCAGTATATGAAGATGGCTCCTCACAATCAGCAAAGACTAATGTCTGCATTTGATCTTTCACAAGGTAAAATGAAAATGAGCCACTTCAAAGCAAAGGTGCCAAAGCCAACTTCAGCAACAGATTACATCAGAACAAATTTTGAAGTGTTAGCAAAAGATATCCATCCCTTAGATCAGATAGAGCTTCATAGACAAACAGGGGAAATGGTTTATTCTACTCTCACCAACAAAGCCATGGCAGCTTTAACGCTGCAAGATTCCTTGAATAATACTACTGCACAATTGAAGATTGAGAGGGCCTCCTCACAGGCCAAGGACAATAGAATAAAGTCTCTAGAAGAGATCATCATTGATTTGGGTCACAATCCCAAAGACATTAAAGGTATTGAGGCATTGGTAAAAAAGAAAGAGGATGATATAGCTGCACTCAGAAAACAGCTGAAACTACCAGCCTCGAGGCACCCTCAGACACAGGAAGTTATAAAAGGAAATTCACGGGAAGAAATGATGGAGTTGCTCTTGAATATGACAGAGCGACTAAATGAAACAGAGAAAGAGTTGGAAAAAGCATTGCAGGAACAGGAAATTATCAAGCAGACTTCAACAACAGGTACTACAACTACAGGACAGCAGGAACAACCATCTCAGGTGAACATTTCTAATTTGAATTATGAGGATTTAATTAAACAAATGGAGAGTTTGCAGCTAAAGGTCACAGAACTCCAAGAAACAAAATTACAATTAACAAAATTGGAGGGAAAATATGACACATCCAAAAAGACAGCTGCTGACAACCTCAGGGAAATAAAAAGATTGGAGAAAATGGTTGAGGCTTTGCAAAAATATCTTTCACTGGAAAAGCCTCTGAACGAAATAAATGATATTCTTTGGAGCAACATCATTGAATTAATAAGAGATATTTGGCCTTCCATCCAAGCTATTTTTGAGCAGAATGAGTTAGTCAAGATAGCACAAGAGGAAATAAACAAAACTAGACATGAATTAAGGGGCAAGCCGGAGCATGCCCAGCAGATCATTCAATTTTTGAATTCCAGAACAAAACAACAGCTTGCATTGTTAGGAATTGATGACAGAACAGGTGTAGTTTTGGAAGCAAAGAGAGTTTTCACCAAGAGGACTTTCATGCAAAATCTAGAAAGAAAGTGTACTGACATTTTGATCGATATCAACGTTTTCAGAGAGAAGTTTCAAGCTTTGCTGGACAGTGAATTGCCAAGTCCCATGCTCACAGAGGATCAAATAGTAGACTTGGAAACATATGAGAAAAGAATAAAAGCTCATGCTAAAAATACAGCTATAGGTTCTACTAGCTCATCAGAACCTGCATTACCAACTGGGAAAAGTATTTATGAAAAAGTGAGAAATCTATTTCATCTGGAGCATGAAATAAAGTATCTATTTCCGAACGAGCCCACTTTTTATAAACTTACTGAAGCAGATGAAACTTTAAGGAAACTCAGAAGAACAATGATACCAGATGATCAGTGGTGGAAGGAAATGCTGGAAATTTTGTAAAAAATGTTTTCAGGATAAAAGTTTATCTTTACTATTGAGTAAATGGTAAAAAACAGAAATGCAGATGAAAGAGTATCAGATGAAAGGTCAAAGAGTATCCGTGAGAAGAAAGAGTATTCAGCAAGTCAAAGGAATACGCAAAGGACAGCACAGAGCCCTATTTTGAGCACTTATCCTTAGCACGTCCATGAAGAAAGGAATAGCACATCAGCCGTTATTCATTATTCTATTTACGAGACCATGTGTCTCTTGTTTGTTTGTAAATATGCTTTAAATCAGCCTGAATTATTGGCTATGATAGAGTAATATTGTTAGGATTATTTTTTGTATAAATAAACCCTCAAAGAGAGAGTTGAGGGTGGATTCTATTACTCTGCTGTAACATTGAGGTTTTCGGAATAAAAAGCTTTTGGACAAATTTACTTGTGGCTTACTGGATGACGTTTTGAAGCACTGGACTTGTTGCAGGATTCATGTGTTGGACTTCAGTTCAATAAGTTTTCCAACCCTTGTGTTTAAAATTTTATATTAGTTTATGCTATCATCATATCCGTTTCTGAATAGTTTACATAAAGGATTGAAACAGAATTTGCTTAATTGTACTCTGTTTTCAAATGTGATTATTCTTGATGTTTTCTTATGGATTAGTTATAAGCATGAATTCTTAATTGCTCATGTTTTGCTGATTTAAACATTGTTGATTACTGTAACAAAGAATCCTTCATTTCTCTTTGCTTGTAGGTCATTTTCTCTTCTTTCTCTTGAATATGGTGAAAGATTCTTCGTGCCTTTCATCCCTTTAAGACCATCCATCCACTTTAAATTTTAAGGATTGTTCTCTGTCTAGCTATCTTGCTACTGTAATACCATCTTGTGTTTAGAAAAGAAATTCGGTAAAGCCATCCTTGAACTCCATAGCCCAATGGTGAAAGCCTCAACCTTGCCCATGGTTGCCTTAGATTCCACCATTTTCTATCTTTAAATAACTGACTGAAATCATTTAAACAAGATAAATCACTTAAAAGGCCCTCTGCGGATACGGATCAGCATGATTACGCATCTAAAAGGTTGGTTTGTGGTTACCTCGGGTATAATTTCCTCTTACACAACTTCTGAGAAGGCTTTGAGTGATAACAAAATCAATTGACACTTTTGTTTATTGTGTGCTAAAATGCTAAAACATTAGAGAAATTTTGAGGTCAAAATGGGCATTTTAACAGAAATATGTACAACAAAATAAACTTTATAAGAACTGATAGGATTCAAGATGATGATGTCAACCATGGGCTATGATTCACCATTTTTTTGTGGTAAAAACATAAAAATAATAAAAATAATAAATAATAAAACTATTTTTTCAACTCGTATTTTCAACTTATCTCCCTAAGGGTTTTAATCAAATTTAAGTGGGAGTCATCGTTTGATACAAAATTTAATTACTCATCCAAGGGTACCCATGTTGCATAATTTCTATGGACCTTGCTACACGAAAATGAGAAATACATGAAAAAACGTGTTTGGAATCATTTTTCATGTATTTCTTAGTTTTCATGTAGTAAAGTCAATCAAAAGTATACAACATGGGTACTCCTTGGATTGGGAATCCAATTTGTACCATCACTTAGGTCTTACCACTCGAAATTTGTGGAATCCAAAGGAGAATAAAGTTGAAAACTCCCAGGTTGAAAAAATATTTTTCTTTTTTTTCCTCTAAAATTTGATGATGTAATCTAATCTTATTTATTATTTCCATTATTATTTTATAATTTCCTTCGGAAGCCATTTTAGACCTCAAAATTCACCTTGAGAGATTTTGGGATTTGAACACACATATTGTTAGCAATTTCACTGTAATCGCATGGAGTCCTACATGAGAATGTAATCCATTAATATATTATTAATGAAATAGAATCATCTTACTTGTGTTGGGTTGTATGTGTATCTTTACTTATGTGGGTTATTTTTGCTTTAAGTAATTATTGTGTAATCAAGGAATGTTTTGAATTCTATGCTTTGGCCTACGTTTCTCCATTAGTTTGCACCATAATCAAAATCCTTGTAGAATAATCTTAGTGAAGCGATGATAAAGAGCCAATTGTTCATCCTATGGTGAAGTAGGGAAGCTAAAGAAAGTGGGAAAAGCTGTGATAAACTTGGTCATTTTCCTTTTTGTGAAATACATTGTAAACATTTATGTAAATATTTGACAAAAACATATTGTGAAAGTCAAGGGATACACATTCAAGGCTCGAGAGGTTACTTGCTTGGGATGTTTAAGTTTGGTGTTGCATGAAAAATCTAGATTGTGTTGATAGCCATTAAATGTTGATTGGTGAGTTTTAATGACAGTGATTTTGGTGTGGGCTGGAAGAGAAGTACAAGGGTCATCCTTGATTTGGAATAATCAACAAGGAAAAGAGGATGAGAATTAATAGAAGCCGGGAGAGCTATGTACATAGTTGAAAGCCAAAGGAAGAAATCAACTTTCAGGAAAAGATGGTACAAAGGGGGGCACACACACACAAATCACACTCGGAACAACAAGCATGTGAGAACAGAACTCAACTACTAGGATGGAGAGGGAAGAACACAAGTAATAGAGAAGAAAAAGGGTGAAAAAACACACATGCATACAATCACAAAGAAGAGCATGCACATAGAGGGAGAAATCGAGGAAGATAAGAGAATTCACACCACGGAAAGAGAACAAATATCAAGCATAGTTAGGAAAATTGCACTTTGGACAACAAAGAATAACTTGCACATATTTTGGTTTGGTAATATTTAAAGACATATTGTAGTAGTATGGAGAGGTTCTCTCATCCACAACACTCAAGGGAAACATATATTACGATTGAACAATAGGGTACATGAGAATTCTCTTTAGGTGAGGATGAGTTTTCAAATTCTTAAGGTACAACCTTATTCTTTAAGTTTGTCAAGATGATCAGAACATTTTTATTTTTGTAGTAATAGGTCACGTCATATACTAGGGGTGAATGGTATCCCTAATTAATTTTCATTAATTAGAAACAAAGTAGATAAGGTTAATGATCATCTGAGTTCACATGGTTCTTGATATTCAGCCAGGTGAAGTGCTAGATCACATAACCTTATTATTTTGGTGACAAAATGACCAAATCATGCTCTTGAATTTTGGCAGGCTTCATTGAAAGCTTCCTTGAAAAGATAAAAATACAGTAGAGAAGTTAACGATGGGCCATGGGACTCTTACCTTCGTATGCTTTCACTTGGAAGTCGTTGCCAAAATTTCTCAATTACTTTGACAAGAGGAAAGGCATGTTTCTCTAGTAGAGAAATTTTGAGGTCTGATAGACCTATTGCTGAAAAATACAAGCAAAGTAACTTTTATGAAACCAATACGATTCAAGATGATGATGTAACCATGAAGGATGATTCACCATTTGTGGTAAAAAATTAAAAAGATTAAAAAATAATAAAACCTATTAAATAATAAAACTACTTTTTTTCAACTTCTTTTCAAAATTATCTCCCAAAGGTTTTACTCAAACTGTTGAAATTACTCATTGGATGAAAAAATTTAATTCCTCATCCAAAGAATTACCTTATATATACTTTAAATGGACCATGATACATGAAAAATGAGAAATACACTGCAACATGTGGGCACGATACTATTTTCATTTATTTTAGTTGGGCCAGGCATAAATAAATATTTTTTTTTTACGAAATTATACAACATGGGTACTCATGGATGGGAATAGTTCTACATCCAATTGACGCTCGAGACTAAACGACGGTAGCAAGTCAATAGTTTAGAGTTACCTTAGTTTTTTTCCCTCTACAACCGCCGAGGTTTTCTAGGCAAGTAACATTTTGGCGTCATTGTCGGGGATGCGAGAAGCTTCAAGTCGAAGTCCGAAGAATGACAGCAAACATTTATCTCTCTATAGGCAGAAAAAGTACATACACATAAAGATTGCATCATTCATTGGTGACTCTGCAGCTCTCGATGGATACATAGCTTAAACTATCAGTGGTGACTCCATGTAAAGATGAGCAAGAGCTGTAGTGAATCACTATCTCAACGTTCTTATTAGCAAGGTATACCTTTCTGAATCCTTCTCATATCCATGAACTTTCGAAATCATGCCTTGTCATTAGCTTCGCACTATGGTCAAATATGGAAATGGTGATGATGTTTCTCTTCATTTGACGAAATTTCATACTTCTTGCAGACTTGGTTCATTTAAGCCAGACTATTTGATAGAAAATTTCATGGTTTTACGCAAGGGAAAAAGCTAAATCCTCTTGAAAAAATTTCTTTGCTAGTTTTGTGCTGGTAAATCCTCTCTGGATAAAGACATCCCTCTAGCCCTAGGGTGGAGTCTACTTGACAAGGACATGCTAATGCATCAATTCTAGTTAATGAATGAAGCGAGTTGGTGTTAGTATGAATCCTTTGTCAGGAGTATACGAAAAAGGACCACTTTAACTCATAGCTATTCTTTCTTAGAAGTGTTTATATGCTCTCCCAGTCTGTAGTTAGTTGAACATAAAAGAGCTGCAAAACTGAATATGCATGGAAAGACATTAGCAGAAGAAAAAATAAGGGTTTACTCCATACCAATAGACAGAAAAGACAGACTTGGACACAGAAGAAAATTTTTATTATTAACAGACACACAGGAGGAAAACAAGAAGAAACATTACTCAATTCTCCTCGGTGGGATGGAGTTCCATGAGAAGTCTAACCCTTGAATCTAAAATCTCTCTCTCTTGTTGGTGTGAAAACCCACACAAAGAGCTAGAACAAAGGAGCTCTGCGACAAATGAAAGCTGGTGACCAAGTGTATAGATCCGGAAGTGATCTAATAGGCAACAAAAGGTGAAGATTGGTAGGAAAAACTGTCCCCTATTTACAACAAAATATTGAATAATTCTAGATCTTGGTGCCAGGACCCTTGAATCTAAGATCACTTTTTATGGAATATTTGTATATTTGTTGGAGGGAAAAGGTATTTATTGGGTGGAATTCCTTGATTTATCAAAAATAAGCAAATAAATATGATTTATTTATCTTTTTAAAGAACGGTTGAAGATAATCAATCTGTCATGATTTATTTAATTATTTAAGGAAGTAGTTGAAAAATAAATAATATATTAATGAACATCTAGTGACTGTGGGTGATTTGGTCATATTTAACAAAGAATATTATCTAAAATAGTTTAAATAATTATTCCTAGAAAATAACCAAGATAAATAAAAGGTTTATCTAATTAATTTCTTTGTTTTTGGGGTTAAACATGGTAGAATAATAATTAAACTATGGTTTAATTAATTATTCCCTTGAGGAAAATTAAACAAAATAAGTTTATTTTAATATTTCCTTTTCAGGGGTTTCTGATATTAATTTACTGTAACTAATAAATGTGGTTTTACTAAGTTGTTTTACATAGTGAAAACAATTTTACTTAGGTGCAAAATTAGTCTTACATGGTGTACTTGGATCCATCTAATGATAATGGGTTGGGCAGCCAAAAAATGGTGTGATTGCCCCCGGCGTGCGAGTGTGTCGAGGGCAAATCGTGGCAAAGTACGTTGTGGAGCTCAATCACTAGACAGCAAAGAAATAAATGCAAGGTAGATAGTGTCTTTAGAAAATGGACACGAGGGAGGCAGAACTCGCAGTGCAACAGTCCTTTTGTGAGAGGTACTTGTCTTTGAAAGCGTGAGGGGCATACCTGTCCAAAAGCAGGACTGATACAAAAGAATGGTGTCCGATGAAGCAAGGGACTGAGCTATAAATTACAACCGACATAATCACGGCAGGATAAAAATACATGATCCCATATACATCTTTGTGCTGGTGTGACATCGGGACTGTCTGATAATATACATGAGTACATGAAGATACAAATACAGCTTATTTTACCATAAATGAGGAAAGGGCTCTAAAATACGGTGACCCCTTGCAAATAAAAGAAGTGACTGCACCAAGTGGCTAAGGCCAACATCATCAAACATGCGGAAATTTGCCTTCGAAGAGGCTGCAGAAAGGAGGCAGTCATCAAGGCATGTGGGGAGCTACTTGCAGGGCCACTAGCCTCATGAGGTTGAGACATCCCCACCCCCCGGGAATCATCAAGAGATGCTGTCTCTGCATCAAGTATCTGGATCTCGGTCATCAAAGGAGGCTGGGTGGAGAAGGCACTCCAAATTAAAGGAAATGTGAGAGATCCCTTTACTGCGATCCGAGCACGAACAAGGTGGAAGCTGGAGCCAAGGTACACGCTCCTCTGAACCCGACAAGATGAATAGCTGATGTCTAAATAGAAGGTCCGCCATAAGTGAGGCAATGAGAAATCCTCAACTAAGGCATGAGAAAATAGTGAGCGATGGACGGTGACACTAATGATGTGGTGAAATGGAAAGGAGTAGAAATGAATGGAGCGACTTCCTTGTTAAAACAAAAAGGGCATGAATGGCATGGCATTTGACACAATATCATGAGATAGGGGACAGTGGGACTAAAGATCATGACCAAACTGAGAGAGAGAGACCAAGCAATGGGGATGAGGCTATAAGCGAGGTACCGAGGACTCGGATAGACTCCATGAATGCGATGATAGTCTCAGCAAGGATGCCCCTTAAACAAGGCGACTTGATGGTGCCCCACACGGTAAAGGCAATAGGGGACCATAGAAAACATGAGTACAAGATGGTAACTCATGACGAAAATCGACTTAGAACAAAACCAAGTAAGGAGGAAAAATGAATTTTCAAAGAGTACAAGTGTTGGCAAGTGAGGAAGTTAGGTTGAGGAGAGGTGAAGTGATCCTTCTTCAGAAAAAAATAACTCACAGCGAAAGGATGAAAATACAAAAAGATGTTTGAACGGCTGTCTAACGAGAACATAAAACACGCATCTCGAGAAGGGGAAATGTAAGGGTAATATTTCTTAAAGATAGAGTGCATTGCGGGGATTAGGAAAGAGGATTGTAGCCAAGTCTCTAAAAGGTATACTTCCTACCAAGATCATACTATGACCAAAGGCCTAGCCATAATGAGTCGAACTCGGCTCGGGCATCCTTGGGCTTGGTCACATACTAAGGCTAAGGTCGCCTTTGAAAAGGAGCCAGTGGAATTTCGGTCATATTGAGCTTTGGTGCGGGCTTCTTGGCCGCTGCTGGTTTGCAATGCAACATGGCGGTCTTCGAAGGGCAACTCAGGCTGATAAGTCGTTGTTATAGAGGTTGGGTGTCGGGGGAGGGTTCATGACAGATGAAGAGAAGAGGATGTCACACTCGATTGGTAAGGAGACGACTCTCCTAAAAAGCAGTGAGAGGTTATGATTAAAGAACTGGGGTGCCCCAAGGCAGAAACAATGGTCATGCCAAAAATATTAAACAAAGAATCTAAACACATTTAAATGATGTGGTGTACCATTTATATAGATTATGGTTATGCAGTTTGAGAAAGAAATGGAGGATTACCAATCTCTTTTGATACTGCCAGGATAGGGATCAAATGGACTTTAGGTACAGGTTAGATACACAATTTCCACTACCCCAAAAGAGAAGGATTTGGAGATAATAAACTGATGTCTCGTAGAAAAGCTATGGGTTGATACGACAATAATGTCTAAGAGGCGGGGTTGCTGATGTAAGATGAGGGAACGATAAGGGAGTATCATCCCTAGAGTGATGCGAAGTGATGTGGGACTCTAGAGGTTCTTCGAAGGCTGGAAAATCCGGGACTAAAGTCACTTACAGCGGAATGCACTGAGAAAGTTGCGAAAGGGGCCCCTATTTATACATTCTCTCAAATGTGTGGGTGCTTACTTACCCAAACATTGGGTTTCAATGTAATAGCCACTGCACGGTGGATGTGAATGACATGGGTTCAATACAGGGGGAATAGATAAAGTCAAAGGGTGGGGATTTTTTTCCATAATTTTTGTCATCGTGATAGAAGATGGGGTGACGGTGGAAGAAAGACCTCTGGCGTCAGTGAGCAGCACGACATCATCATGAGAAGAGAGGTTCGCATGCGCATCGTCTGAGAGTGACGAAGGTAAGTAGATAAAGGATCTGCCGATGTGAGCCCAAGATGATCGGCGAAGGTCAGCGAGCAACGGGGGAGGATTCGGATGGGAATGTTCCACAGGGGTCTCATGGATGATGATAGGTAAAAAATGTTGGACGAAGGCTGCGTCGCTCTCGACATCGGGGAGGGGGGTGTCAATGGGAGGCCGGTCATGTCCAGCTCGGATGCCGCGGCAGAATGCGCCGTAGAGAAGAGGTGGACTCATTGCGCTTGGCCTCGGGTCGTGGACCGCGGCAACCAGAGGGTACGGAAGTCTCGAGCGAGGAGACGAATGGGTGTGGCCATGGGTCCTGGCAGATGGCTGGTTGGTGTGGAGCCGGTCTTGGGGTTCTTCGCCGTGGTTGCGAGAGAAACCGAGGAGAAACATGGGACCGCGGACTCGAAGGCATTGACATTTAACCATGGGCAGGGATGTGTGTTCGGAATGAGGTGGGAGAAGGCGTGATAACAACATCCCACAAAGCACCAACGGATGAGCACAGTGTGAGAGGAGAGTAGGGTTTGTTAAGGGAGAGCATGTGTCCTTTGATGCCCCATGAGCTTTGCCCTTCTTGCCGACGTTCGCAACAAGAGGTGGTTCTGGTGAGGTGACTAAAATGCTTGATACGGCAGGAAAAGTCATGGGGACCGGTCGAATCGGGGTCAAAGCAATATAAGGTTTGAAGACGACTAGGCAAGGTGGAAATTTTGGAGGGATCAGGCCACAACGAGAATCCAAAAGGTCAGGTCAGAGAGAGGGTGGCTGTGGGCGGTGCCGGTGTGCCTCACGGTGAGGGCTGGGCCTGCGCCGGGAGTGACGGTGACCGGGGAAGGACGACTCCCAGAGATGGATTCGGCCGAAGGCAAGACTAGGAGGATAAAGGGGTTCGGGGATACTAGCACGGGGGGGGCCAAGGAGGTTCGGCGGCTGGAAAATGAATGGCTAGGAGCGAGGTTGCGAGAGAAGGGCGAGGGGGGAGCTTAGCGACTGGCCGCGGCCGGCAGCGGGGGCTTCCAGGCGGGTGCATCATGCAAACATTCGTGGTAGGGATCGGTGATAGGAGGAGGAGGAGATTCAGAAAATTTCCAAGCGAGGAGGAATCTTTGAAAAAGCACGGGGCAAGCAACGGTCAAAGATGGCGGTTTGTTTTTTGGCTACGGAAAGAGATGGTCGTCTGAAACGGTGCCGGGTGTGATGTGGCTCATGATATATGTCAGCTGGTCAGTAGTGACTATCTTTCTGTCTCAGGGGAAAAGACATCACCGGAAAACGCGGATGGGGACGGCAGACAGCATAGGTGTGGCTCGCCCCAATAGAATGTTGTAGTCTATCGGGGCGTCTATGACGCCCGACGTCAACGCAAACGGTCCTGCCGTGAGGAGTGATGGGACAATTCCGGAAGAGGCCAATGGGGTGTGAGGGCATCTGACGCGGTCACGCTCGAAGGATGATCATGGAAGGGGCCAACCTGGGGATCAGGGTTGCTTCCAAACCGAAGCGGACATCAACGGTGGATGCCCCCTCATCAATTATACACGGAAGACGAACAGCGTTCCGGATTTTGACTGGGATTTGGAGCGACGGGCAGGAAAGGAGGTCATTGCAGTTGATGGGCGTCGAACACAATCATTTGGTCATCACGGGGATCTGACACCACGGCGGATAGTAGAGCCTTCTTTTGGGAAGGAGCAAGGCCCAGAAATTCCCGATTATTGAAATGGCAGCGAGAGATGGCGCCAAATCATACTATGCTATAAGAATGAGCAGCCTCGACCAGGGGTAGCATTTCGACGTTAACGGTCTGCAGATACTGTGGACCTCAACTTTGGGGTGAGGGATATGTGAGGACCATTGGTTCCCGAAAGAGGCTACGTAGGCCCAGAAGAAGGGGACTCGGGGGTGGGCGGGCGAGAGCTTTGAAGTGCGGCGGGGCGGGTTTGAGAGTTGGTCGGCCAGTTCGAAGGTGGGTCAAGGAGTTCATCATGAGAATCGGTAATTGGAGGAACCAAAGGGAAGGTGGAGTGGCCACTGTCGAGTCGGGTGGTTGGGTAACCATGAATCACATTGTGCATCACAACTCTTGAGGGGGTGGTATTTGTTGTTGGGGTTGAGAAGGTAAGGGAGGCGAAAGCGCATATGCGGAGGAGGTGGCGCACCGGTACAGGCCAGGGTAATGAATTGATTGAGCCAACATTGAGGTAGCAGAGTTGGGCAAAAGGATGAGGAGCATGCCGTATCACAGATGCGTGCTACGGGAGGGGGAAAGTACGGGCGGTGCCCCTACGGAAAATATAGCTCCTGAGGTTGAGCGAGATGGATGAAGAGATAGATCCAACGATAACATCGGCGGCATGAGGTGCCCGGTGTATGGGCATCACGCCAGGTACGGGGAGAATCGGTGGAGACCGGTATGATCATAACTGTACGAGCATAGATCGGGTCATGCTAACGCCATTTGAAGGGCATCTTCCGGTTTGAGAAAAATGCGATGCGACATCTTTCCCGATAGAGGGAGACAAGAGAGATCTAAGGAACCGGTCCATGAACACGATCTTCAAAGGGAGGAGATTGGCATAGGATCCATCTTCTTTGCTGTTCTGGACATGGGTAGAAAGGCGGGTCGAAGAGGTTTGTGAAAAGAAATTCAAGGTTCGATACCGGTGTCATAACGAAGGGGAAGGCGGAAGTAAGATAAAAAAGCCGGGTAAGAGTTGCCAAGGTGGTATGGGAGGAAGTGGGGTGATCAACATACCACTTAGAAGCTTCGCACCGCGCGTGCGTTAGAACAATCTGAACGACGAAGTCATGGTAATGGAGGTAGATGAACACCACATGTGGAAAGATCGAACATGATTGGAAGGGATCTTCTCATTGCGACCTTCAAACTTTGGGATGTCGGAAGGGCTTTGTCGGCATAGCCGAGGCCAACTAGCGTCATGGTATATAGAGGTCGTTTGTCAACGGGGTCCCGTCGGGGAGGGGGGGGCGGGGCACGCCAGAAGAGGGCTCTGGTGCAGCAGAGGCAATTCTGTGGCGGTTGCTAGTAGTAGTTGCGGCATTGAAGGCCGGGAGCAGCACTAAAGCGTGAGGCCACGGACCAGACATAGTGAAGGTGACGAGGGAGAACCGGAGAGGAAAGAGAGGGCAGGTGAATCGGGGGAGAAGGTCGGAGTGCGGATCAAGGAGGGTGGCTCGACGACGATGGGCGGAGCAGGTCGACCAACCAGGAGGTGAGGTGAAGGCCCAAAAGTCTGGGAAAACATGAAAAGAGCAGCAGTAAGCAGGAAGAGAAACCGACAGGAAAAAGGGACAGAATCAAGAAAGGTCAAGAAATGAGACAAGGTGCGGTGAAAATTGGATTTTAGAGTGCGCAGTGATGTTAACCAGGCGCTATGTGGAGTGGGTGTGTGATGTGCGTTAATTTTAATTTTAACCCTTTTCGTTTTTGAGAAAAAGACAAAGTGTGATGCGTAGGCGAAAAAGAAATACGCGAGCAGGTATATAATGCGGAAATAACGGAACATTCCATGACTAACGCAGCCATCGATCTAACCCAAAAGGCGGGACTCTCAAAACTAATCTAGTCAAAACACACTAAAAAGAGGCCAATAGATCTGGGTCAAAAAGGGATGAGGATCTAAAGGGTAGAAGGCTATTTGAAAAGAGGTGCGAGATCACGGCCAAAGAACGGAGGCAAGGTGGTGGAAAAAAGGAAAAATCAACAAAAAGCGGAAAGGACGGGGAGGAGGTCCTAAGAGAGGTCCAAACAAAATGACAAGAGGTGAAGAATGGTAGAGAAAAACCCTCCTATTTGTAACAAAATATTGGGTCATTTTAGATCTTGGTGCATGGGTTAACGGATCTAGATCCACTTTTTATGGAATATTTGTAGTATATTTGTTGGAGGGAAAAGGTATTTGACTTAGGGTCAAATCCTTGATTTTTCAAGAAATAGGTAAATAAATGATTTATTTATCTTTTAAAAATGGAGTTAAAAAGAATAGTAAATAAATAATGATTTATTGTTATTAGTGGTTGAAAGATAATTAAATAAATAATGGTTTATTTAATTATTTGTAAGGTGATTGGTCATATTTAACATAGAATATGTAAATAGTTTAATAATTATTCCTAACGAAAATAATAAAATAAATAAAGTTCTCTAATTAATTTCTTTGTTTTTGAGTTAAACGTGGGAATAATAATTAAACTATGATTTAATTAATTGTTATAGGAAAAATTAAACAAAATAGGTTTGTTTAATATTTCCTTTGGGGTTTCTTATTTAGAATATAAAACAACCTAATAAATGTGGTTTATTAAGTTATTTTACATAGTGAAAGCAATTTACTTGGGGTAGGTAGAATTTTATGGTGTACTTGGGTCCATCTAATGATAATAGGTTAGATGACCAAAAAATGGTGTAACGATTGGGATACAATGTCCTACCTTTGTTCCAACGTATTTTTCATAGCTATGGCAGTAGTTTCCTGATCTTCGTCTCGACACATCATGGTCCTTTAGCAGTAGTATTTAGGTGCCTGCACAAGGATCAGAGAACGATAATAACATACGAAACAATATTTTCATTCATAACTATCTAATTGGTCAAGGAGAATTAAACATATTGCACAAGACTAATCATATCAAACGTAAGACGGGAACCAAAACATCAGTCATGTATTAATTAAGATAAAGAAATATATTACAATCAAATGAGCCTTGACGTCGCAGCCTCCTTCAGCGGGTTCAGTCCAACGCGTCTCAAGCATTCGTCAGGGAATTGGACTTGGCGAGGAAATCAGCCTATACTTTCTCTGAACAAGGGGTCTCTCTCTGCTCCATCTCACACCAGCTATCAGACTGTTCATCTATTCAACCATTTCAGCTATTGTACAAAATGTCCAGCTAGCTACATCTATGTGAGAGAGATGTATTTATAGCAGAGGAGGAGGAGGTTGGGATGCCTCAAATGGTGGAAGGAGGCCTTGTCCTTTGGGAGGTTGCTCAAAAGTAGGAAACAAGAAGCCAAAGGAAGATGTTCGATGTTATTCAGCCGAACAACCCATGCCAACTTTGCTCACGAAGTGGTTGGCAATGGAAACTTCGCTTCTATATTTACAAAACTTTCCATAAATAGCTCGGTGGGGGCAGTCCACTGAGAGAGAGCGCCAATGGGCGTGTGGCCTATTGCTAATTTCTCTTATTGGTGTGAGGCCATAACTGCCTGCCAACTCCGACCCAAAATCATGTGTTTTTTATGGTCTATTCCAGGAATAGTCAGCAGAGGAAATGTTCTTCTCATGGCAAGAGATGCAATGACACTTTTTGCAAGGCATAACACTACATCTAAGTCACAGAAATGGTCCTCCAATGTGCGGGACGTGGATTGCAGGGAAGGTGAAAAAAATTTGTGGAACAGATGCCCCCTAAGGCATGAGGTCCTTGTCGAGAGGGAGGAATGAAATGCTTTATGAGAATGTGTTCAAACCAAATACTGCCGTCGAAATACCTGCAAGTAAAAATACAACTGATATCTTTGATACATGAACATGTGGCATGGGCACAACCATCCGTAATAGAGTACATATATAAACAAGATATAAGGTATGGACACAACCATCCAGCAGTAAGGATCAATAAATAGACTCAGGTATGGTCGTACCTATCTAATCAAAAGAGTCATGCATATAGTCATGATAACCCAAAATATCCCGCAACCTAGATTTTATCAGACAAAACCCAGGGTCTTGCACTCCATCTCGACTCGAAAAAGTACAAATTCAAGCATGCAAATAGTTGAGCTGAAGTCGAACATGCAAGAAAGTCACCTGATTACCAGCTAAAGATGAAAGCTGTTAACAGGCATGAGAGAAACCACTGATAATGAAAATGCTTCTCAATGTGAAACTAGTAAAATCCACGGAATGTGAACAGTGATCTGGCATCGAACACTCGTAGAATCACTTGATCGAAGGCCAATGATGAGGACCTGTCATCGAATGCGAAGAACTTGCCATTGAGGCATGCAAGCTCCAAGGTACCAGAAGGGAGTCTCCAGATCAACTTCTTGGATAATGAGTTGAAGTCGACAGGAAGTGACCTGGTCAAAGGAGGGCCATAATGTTTCCCACATCATCGACACGAGACAAAAGAATATGATGATAGTGAATCAGGACCAAAAAGAGAATCAGAGGGAGGTTGAAAATTGCAAACGGAAACTTCTCTTAAACATATCAGCAACATGACTCCATATTTGGCAGTATTTGACATCAACGAATCTGAGGTCATGGTGAAATGGCAAAGAGTAGATGAGAGGTAAAAACATATCACCTAAACCCATGGGGGAAAAAATGACGAAATGAGATGTCCCCAACCTGACACGAATGCAGATGAGTATCATGTTCAAGAGTGACATACTACTGACACAACTGAGAACTAGTTCCATTTTCCCCCACCATTGCTGGCGAGTACCCCAATTATTTTTGGAAAACAAGCTTGAAGGGGATAGCATATGCTTTTCATGTAAGTTTGTCCTTCGGAAAAATCAATCCTAATACATTTTCCGAGCCCTAGGAAGGAGGAACTCAGTTACGACATGGTGACAGCTTCCGATGTCATTTAGGTTTTAACGAGTTTGACAAAGGAAGAACTCGACATATTTTCATGTTTAAAACATTTGAAAAGAAGAAGAAAATAAAACTCCAACAGTCCCTTTCGTAGGTCGTCTCACAGACCCGAAAAGGTAGAACATTGTGTTTAAGAGAACCTCTTAGTCGCAATAAGCAAAGGTATTCATTTTTCATAAATAATCTATCCCATCCCGAAAAAGGGGTAAACGTATACTGGGTAGATATCGTTTCGCAACCATTTAATGAGTTCAAAACATTAAGAGTCTCGGCAATATTTTCAATTTTCAAGAGTCAAAAAAGAGCTGAAATATGACTCCAACAGTGAATTTTTTGTGTTTTTACCGAGTTCGAAAAAAGTATAAAATATAACTTGTTACTTCATCGTTGTCATGTCAAGGACCTATTGCTGCATAAGAGACACATGTAAAACCCATTTTCCAAAAATAAAATGGCGAAATAATAGAAAAATATGCTTTAAAACCTAATTAGGGTTTTGAAAAGTTATAAAATGCCAAAAATGGTAAAAAATATATTACTTTTCACTTTTACCTCTTGTGAGAAATTTGTTACCCTTTTTCACTGTGATTTTGTGGAGCTAACAGCGGGCGATCCAGAAAGCCAATCGTGAATCCGTCTATTCCAAGTAAGAACTCACATCCTTCCCTGCATTTTGATAGCATTTTCATTAGCTGCAACCTATTTTTGTAGATCTATGGGGGAATTTTGTAAAATTTAGGGCGCGGGTATCGGGCACAGACTCGCGCCAACCGGCCAAGAAATCAAACGGGGGTGTGCCAATTGGCGCGACTATTTTAAAAACAGTCACGCCAACCGTGATGACCATTTTAGGTTGAAAATTCAAATAAGTAAGCCAAATTTTACTATTTCAAAAGAATTGGATTTGGCTAATGACAACCATGTGGATTTTTTTGCAGGCGTTAAAGGACAAAATGGTGATTGAATCGAAAGAGAACACAGTGAAGAATATGAGGAAGCCATGGGAAATGTGAGATGCAAGGAAGCTCTCAGAGATTGTGGGCTTAAGAAATTATTTATGGCACCATGTCTCAGAGCTCAACCAGAGCTATTGTAGTACTTGATCAGTGTCTGGGACATTGATCAGGAAAATTTCATCATTCATGACCAGGAACTTGAGATAGAGGTCTCATATATTTACTTCATAACCGGATTGTCATGGAGGGGGGCAGTACCAATCCTGACCGGTACTCGGCCCACAATGGAAAACATGAGTATGGTTATCGACATAGTGTGCCCAAGGGCAAGGAAAGGGTCCAAAAGCGGAAAGGTGGATATCCAAAACATTCCAAATTTGGCACTAAAGGTAGTGTTGCACACCTTCACTCGAGCTACTGGATCGCAAGATCCGCATGAGGCCACAAAAACATAGTTACTTCTTGTTGTAGATTGCATGGCACCAACCCTCTACAACTAGACAGAGGCGGTAACAATCAACATGAAACACTAACTGACTAAATGCAAGAACACCAAGTTGAACAAGTTTAGCTACAGGTCCATATTGGTACCTTTCATCTTAGAACGGTTGCCAATCTTCCAATGTTAGGAGGTAATAGTTCTGACACCACCAGCCTAAGAGCCACAGATGGTCCGTTGGGTAGCTTTGATGCCAAGGTCAGGGGGCGGTCAACAGATGTCCTAGAGACCAAATTTCTTAGAGTGGCCCCACTGACAGCTGATTGTCGTGGATGACTGGCCCTACTCTGGCACGGATTTCACCGGTGATGCATATCTCCCACTCCCAGAAGGAGAGGATTGGGATGAAGTACTAGGTAAGACTCATTTTTTTTTAATGAGTATTATGATTTTTTTTGTTATGCATGTTCTGACATTTAATCCATGTAATTGCAGATGTTGGCCCAGAAATACCTGCATGCATGGCTCTGATAGCATGGAGGATTCCTCGCGACTTTGATGCAGCCCATCATGGTGAGGGAGGCGAGGAGGAGGAAATCATATGCAACTTGGAGGGAATCTCCTGTGGGATCTTCGACTATGCGCGATTTGATGATGTTCCTTGCGCGTACCAGAGACACACTGCATCGGTGTCAAATCGTGTTCACTGCTTGTTGAGGTAGCTTATAAAAACAGCAACGTGCTATCGTGAGCGTCATGCCAACTAGACACCTAGGTTTTATTTCCGCATATTTTTTTGAGAGACATGATGTCTTAGGATATAACCGAAACATACATATTTTTTGAACTTATGATGCACATGGATGCAAACACTTGACATATATATATACATCTATTTTCCTGTATGGATCTTGTCATATGATGATGATGTTTTACAAATTACGCAAATGTCTATCTAATACAATATTAGCTACTGTATCAGTTAACGCATTCATTCATCTAGGAATATGGTGATATGAAATGTAATCAAATTTCTTTCCAGCAAACGAACACGCAAATACAACCTTAATATGTGAGGGTTTCTAACAGAATAATTCCCATTAAGTTGAAGAACAACAAGATGTGAGTCTAGGTTAACAATCAATGCACGAATGTTGAGAGCAATGGCCTCGGTCAATAGTTCAATAACAGCACTATATTCAGCAACATTGTTTGTGGTTCATCCTAGAAAAATACGTTGAAGGTCTATCAAATCACCAGCAGGATCATAAATCACCAAGGCTTCTGAAGACAGGTTCTAAGTATTGTGGGAAGCACCATCCGCGAAACTGACATAAGGGGTAATAGACATCTGCACAATAAGCAACAATATAATAAGCAGGAAAATGATCACAAAGCACAACAAGCCAAAAATGTACAAAAATGAAAAAACACCTATGTACAAAGAAACATGCACGAATGACTCATGCATAGTACTTTTTAAGATACAACCCACTTCTGGGCTGATCCAGAAGATGACCTTCATAATCAATAAGCTCATAAGCCCTAATCTGCAAAACAAGTTTAACAATGTAGGGCCCATGCCACATAGGTTGAAATTTTCCTACCCCCAGCTTATCATGAGCTTGGTTGTACAGGAGTACGAGGTCTGCTTCTATGAAGGAATGAGGGGAAACCGACTAGTCAAAATGAGCTTTGACCCACTTTTTCTGTGCTTCTATGACCAGAGCAGCAAAGCAGTGAGTTTCATCAAGCCTCTCTAAATATAGAAGACACTCTTCTTTTGTTTATGTATTCGGCAGCAATTCAACAACTAGTTTGAGAGAAGGAATTTCACATTCAATCGGAAGGGTAGCTTCCAAACCATAGACAAGTTGGAATGGAGTGAAGCCGGTCATATCCTTCACTGAGGTTCGGTAAGCCCAAAGAGCCGAAAATAGCATGAGATGCCAATTTGACTTTTGCATCCCAATCGTACGTTGAAGCATAGTGACGATAACTTTGTTCACAGCTTCAACCTAGACCTTGGCCTAAGGGTAGTACAGTGTTGAGTTGTCGTGACGCAGACCCTAACTTGGAATTCAACTCCGCCACCATGTAATATTGAAAATGGGAACCATGATCGATAACAATGGCTTGAGGGACACCAAACCTAGAAATGACATGATTGAATAGAATCTGTGTTGTTGTCTTACCGTCAGCCGTAAGTGTAGGCATTGCTTCGGCCCATTTGGTGAAGTATTCCATGGCTACGATGATATAAGCAGGACCCCCGACCGAGTGAGGGTTACACATCATAAAATCGATGCCCCACTTTGCAAAGGGACCAACAGTAATGATAGGGTGAAGATGGGAAGGCGGCGTGCACAACTTGCACTGATAGATCTTGCAAGCATGGCACTTATAGACAGCAACAATGTAGTATTTAAAGATGGTGGGCCAGAAATAGCCAGCATGAAGAATCTTTTGTGCAGTTGCATATACAGACATGTGATTGCCACAGGCACCACTGTGACAATCATTCAGTTCCTTTTCAGACTCCTTGAGAGTCAAACACCGACAGAGAATGGAATCAACTCCGATGCAGTAGAGTGTATCTCTAACTATGCGATAGGGTTGCGATTGATGACAGATGCATCGACGAGCATCCTTCGTCAACTCATATCGAAAGGTGGAAGTATGAATATATACGATGATATCACCGTACAAAGGATCAAGGGTGCTAATAAGAAAAAGTGTGTCATACGAAATGTGTCCCTCGGAACTAGACGGAGTGGAATCGGAAAGGAGAGAGCAGATCAAATCGGCGAAGAACTCAAAATTGAACTCTTGGAGGATGAAAATCCACTTCAATTATTTCCCCCCTAGCAATTGACGAGTCAATATGTAAGTCATAGGGTTGCAATCAGAAATCACAGTCACTGTGCACAATAGGATATAGTGACGAAAACGTTGAATAGCTTGAATGGCAGCCAACGCCAACTTCTCGACATGTGCATATTGAGTCTCAGTATCGAGAAGGTTACGAGACAAATAATAAATGACATGCTCATCACTGTCATCATCGTCTTGTACCAAAACCATGGAAATCGTGCTAAAAGTGGCAACCTAATAGAAGGAATAATTGCAATGATAATTTGGAGGACGAAACAGAGGAGCATTAACGAGAAATGTCTTCAGTGTATCAAAGGACTTTTGGGTGATCTCATCCTAGAGGAACGGGACACCTTGCTTCAGTAAACGCACAAATCCTTTGGCCACTTCGACATAGTTAGGTATAAAACAGTGAAGGAAGTTAGCTTTTCCCTGTAGACTCTGCAGCTGATGTAAGGAAGAAGGAGAGAAGATATTAATGATAGCTTCAACTTTGAGTGGAGAGACGAATCTCGTCTTTGGAAATGATAAACCCTAAGAGTCTACTAGAGTCAACATAGAAGATGCACTTATGTGGATTGAGCCAAATGTTATAGCGTCGACAGCAAAGAAAAATCTGACGAAAATGATCAGGATGGTTTTTACGCTTAGCCGAATGAGTCGTAAGGTCATCCATATAAGGATGAACAATATGCTTGATATCATGTAAAGCATATGACATTACTCCCTTAAATATAGCCCCAACATTTTTAAGACCGAAAGGGAGATTTTTATAAGTGAAATTACCCCAAGGACAGATAAAGGTGGTCTTATGTTGACCAGCCAGAAGAATGTTAATCTAGTTATACCCAGAAAACCCATCCATAAGGGAAAAAATCTCACTCCCAGCGCAGTCATCAATGATTTGATCAATAAAAGGAGTGGGATAATTATCCTTAGGGAAAGCACAGTTAATGTCATGGTAATAAACACAAACATGAATGCTACCATGTTTATTATTTACAGGAACAATATTGGAAACCCATTCTGTCAAGGGAATCAGATAGATAAAACCAGCTTTAAGAAGTTTTTCAACTTCTCCCTTAATAGCGGCAGCCTTTCTAGGGTGCACAAGATGAAGACGCTGACGAAAAGGCTTCACACCAGGATAGGTAGGAATCTCATGCACCATTATACTTGGATCAATGTTGGGCATCTCTTCGTAATACCATGTGAAAACGTCGCGAAACTCGCGGAAGAGACTAGTATATACCTGGATCTCATCGTGAGAATAGGTCACCCAAATATGGATGCTCTCAACAACCCCAGGTTTAACGGAAAGGTCGATAGGAATCATCTGTGTGATGTTTCTCAAGTTACCTTCCACCAAGAATTCGTGTGTCAGGATAGGAGTTTGAAGCGGAGGAGAAGAAACCTAAGAAGCGAACTGCTCGAGACACGTAGACATGGCCCTAAGGCCAGGCATGAACAAGGAATGATGATGACTATCATCCCAAGGAGGGTCCTCAAGCAACATGGTTTCCACGATGGCTTCATTGGAGGGAAATATCTCACTTAAGGGATTGGGCGAATCTGAATTTCCAAGCCAAGGGGATTGAGAATAAGTGTCAAGAGATATGCCCAAAGGAGCATGATCAAGAGGCGGAGGATCCAAAGCCAAAATAAGTTCACAATAATCAACCTCGACCGAAATTAATGGCATCGAATCTCCAAATGAATCAATCTGCTCTGGTGAAGAGATGATCCACGGATCAGAAGACCTGGAGATCATATTAACCTAAATAGTGTTGGGTGGAGGATGAGGAAAAACACCCATGAGGGCAGGATCTTTGAAGGGACCTGGCCCTACGCTCTCGTAAGGCGTAGGAATTTAATTGACGTACAAAACATTTCTCTCAAAAGATGAAGAAGTAAAAAAAGAAAACTGATTGACAGTAATGATATTTCCTTCATGTGGAAATCACAAAACAGGAAAGGGAGTGGATGGAACACACAACATGGCGTGAGTCCAACTACGACCGAGGAGAAGATTGTAATTGAGCTTGGCGTCAACTACTTCAACCTCAACATTGATTTTTTTCCCTTCTAGGGTAATCGGTAAAATAGCGAGAACACCAAGAGGTTTAGATTCCCTTCCATCAAACACTTCTAGAGCATTTGGAGATGAATTGAGAGCTGGAGAGCCGATGGCTTTCCAACATGTAGATGACATGACGCACGTAAACGCATCCTTGTCCAGGACCGCTCGATGGATATTCAGTCCATTAATCCCATCTTAGATGACGAGCGGAAGCTGGTGAGGAAGATGTGGGATGAAATTCTCCAAGTCAAAAGTGATAAGACTTGAATCAATAGGATCAACCCCACTGATGGCAGATAGCAAATCCTTCTGTTACACTATTTTTTGGTCATCTAACCTATTATCATTAGATGAACCCAAGTACATCATGTAAGACCAATTTTACTCCAAGTAAAATTGCTTTCACTATGAAAATAACTTAGTAAATCACCTTTATTAAGTTGTTTATAGTCTAAACAAGAAACCCCATAAGGAAATATTAAATAAATATACATTTGTTTGATTTTACTCAAGAAATAATTAGCTAAATAGTAGTTAATTAATATTTTTGGTTATATTTAACCAAAAACAAGGAAATTAATTAGATAAATCATTATTTATCTTATTATTTTCTAAAAATAATTGTTTAAATCTTATTTAAATAATATTCTTTGTTAAATATGACTAATTCACCCTTAAATAATTAAATAAATCATTATTTATTTGATTATTACTCAACCATATCCTTAAAATGATAAATAAATCATTTATTTATTTATTATTACTTAATCCCATCCTTAAAATGATAAATAAATCATTTATTTATTTATTATTTACAAATAAGGGGATTTGACTCAAGTCAAACTCCTTTTCCCTCCAACAAATATAATTAAATATTGCATAAAAGTTGGATCTAGATCTTGGTATAATATTTTAATTATGCACCAATCTCTAGACTAACTCAATATTTTGTTATAAATAGAAGGGTTTTCCCATTCATTTGTCACCTTTTGTTGCCTAAAGATCACTCTAGATTTCAACTCTTGGTCTAGCTACTGATCCGCAATCATAGCCATATTTTTCCATTTTTGTCTAGGTTTTCTACACCATCAAGAGAGAGGAATTCTAAATCTGAAGTGCTGAGGACTTTCAACAACCCATCCCATTGAGGAGAGCAGGGAACACCCTCTTGTGTTTTCCTCCCAGGTGCCATTAATAAAAATTTCATTGGATATATTCTTGTCTTGTCTATTGGAGCTATGGGGTAAATCTTAATTTTCTATTGTTTAATATCTTCTAATGCATAGATCTAGATTTTTGCAGCATTTGTCTTGATCATCTAATTTCATATATGAAGATATTAGCAGTCATTTCTGTTGTTAGGGCTATTTGTTATGTGCAGCTAAAGTGGTCTTTTTTCGTACACTTCGAATCAAGATTCATACTAACAACTGGCGACTCCACACGGGTTTACCATTATGATCGTTGTCATTTTTCTGATCCTTGCAAATCCAGCTGCTTCAAACCCTAGGATTTCTCTTCATCCCCTTGTTTTTCCTATTCTTGATGTTGTTTTTAACCCATAAAACCCTAAAACGATAAAAATTCTAACTTCCTGTAATATTCCTAATTTAGCTTCAGCTAATAGGAATATTAAATTTTTCTTTTGGAATCTTGATGCATGAATAATTGAGCAAGGAGGCTCATAATTTGCTCAAGTATGAATAAAAATCCCTCCTACTGTGAAAGGGGATCATGTAATAGCTAGTTCAAACATCCACATGTGTGAACAAGGTCTAAACTATGTGGGCAAGGTCAAGTTTGACCAAGTCAACATAGATTACTCTCAAAGAAGTGGATTCTAAATAAAGTCAGCTCAATGTGAATAGGGATGAAATCCAGCTAGATAAAATGAAGGCACCTTGAGTGTGAAAAGGGACAAGGCATGAAGAATCATTCAAGGTTGACCAAGTCAACAAAACTTTCTAGACGCGTTGAACCATCTTGTTGGACAGCACAGTTTTTGTGGAGGAGCCTTTTCATGGAAGCAACCTCATAGTGGGTGGGACCCTTGGTGAGGAAGCTCATCAATTATATAATGAAGGAGATGGCAAGCATATGGACATATTGGAGATTATATTTTCATGAGGTCTGCTTAGAATTCCTGCATACTCAGCTGTTTAGCTAATTTGTTGCACTTCTTAGTGCAAGGGTTTACCCGAGTGGGAATTCCCTACTCTTTCTTGGAGATCTTGTTCAAGAAATCTAAGAGGAGGTTTCTGATCTGAATCTTCCAATACCTGATTTTGGGCCAAGCATCTACCTTCAGAAAAAATATAGTCCCTTCAGAAAATTGCGTTATTTCTTAAGGTGTGTAGTGGAAGGGGTTGAAACCCCATTTTGAGGAGCTAGTTTCCCAAGAGGAGGATCCGCCTTTCTTTGGGAAAGCTAGATGGAGCATCTACAGCCATTTCTTTGCATGTTCAGCCATATATTGTAGAGCTTCAGCCATACAGCGTTATTCAGCCACATATTTTGCAACAACTTCTCTTGTATATCTTTTCTGTCAAGAAATCCTTGTCGGGTCTTCTTGGATTTGTGTAAAAGAGATTAGATCTCTGATTTTGTACATAATTGAGTATTATAATAACATTATTAGTCATATTTCTCTATTTTCTGAGTTACCCTCTCTTTAGACTGCGCAGTCACTTGTGCAGCTGCTCTGGCATTTTGGCAGTCTTGGGGTTTTGGCAATTTTAAGTTGTCTTGAGCATGGGAGGCCTGTTTAACTAAGCTAAATGCATTTGTTTCTAAAAATATTTTGTGTGCATGTCATATATTTTCCATTCTAAGGGACACAACTATTTTTTTCCACTGTTTTAACTCAATATTCAAAAAATAGCATTTTTAAGGCAAAAATAGCTGCTTTTCCCCACTTGGTGAACTGTATAAATGCATAGTTTGTTGCTGTGATTGTTATTATGATGGCTATGTGTTCAAACACATTACATTATTTTATTAATTTTTTTTCTCCAACTTTGTAATACCTTAAGGTATTCTTATTGTTGTAGAAAATTCCAGTTTTGGGATAATACAGTGGTATCAGAGAAACAATCTTGGCTCAGCCTGTGAGCTCAATAATTATGGAGCCTTCTCATGGGGAGGAGGATATTTGCAGAAGAAATCAGAGCAAACCCTTTTTGTCTAGAGAAAGGAGGTTCTCAAAACTTCTCTTGACAAATCTGCAGGGCAAAAGCAAGGGCATCAAAGAAATGAGGAGGGAAACGCATGAAGATCCCTCAACAAAATCTATACAGGAGGAAGATTCTGAGTCCTCATATTTTGGATATGAGCACTCAACCATATCATCAGATCTACCACGTTCTATCAGCAATTTCTTCATGAAGATGAGAAAAGGAGATGTGCCAAAGAGAGATACTCTTGGTGATTATTTGCAGGAATATGAAGATCAATCCGAGGAGTTCAAAGATCACTTGAACTTCCAAGGGTTTTGCCAAATAAAGGAGGAAAAGAGCACAAGGATCAAGGATCAGGGTGAGGGTAGATTCTTTCTATCCAATTTTGATGGATCACCTCTATGTCCAGCTAGGGCTTGGGTGAAGGAGCTAGACACCTTTGTGCAGCAACATCAAGTTTCAGAATTTGAGGCCATCAAAGTAGCAGCGCTGCATTTTGAGGGTAAGGCCTATGCTTGGTGGTTGTTTGAATCATTTTCCTTAAAGAATGAAAATAAATCTAATTATGCAAAGTTCATTGAAATATTAGTAGAGAGGTTTGATGATAATTCATGTGAAACATCTTCTATTGTAACTATCAAACCACATCAAACAAAAATTTTGCATGAGTTGGGAGGGTCTATCTATCCAACTCCGTTTCTGAAAACCAATGAAGAGGAGGTGAGATTGCTTGATTCTTTACCAAGGGCAACATCTCCTTTGGATGAAGGGCTTTCTTCTCAAAGGAAATACATGAAGATTCCTTCTTCAAAAGAAGACCAAGGTTTGAGGTCTCTTGTTGAAGATAAGGCAACTTCAACTATTGAAGAGGAGAAAGGGAAGGCAAGGGATAATAACGTAGTTATGACAAGGGCACCTCAAGCACCTCATGGAGAAGAGGATGGAGCACTTGCTCCAAGAAAATAAACTCTTGCACCCTTGCAAGGAGTTCCACAAGGTCTCACACATAGAGTTCTTGGCATAACACATGAGCAGCATGTACTTTCTTTGCCAAGTGATGGGATCTTAAAGATGGGAGGAGGAAAAGAGGAGGAATGGCATCATAAGATGAAGAGCATGAACCCTTCTCTATTTTAGAGTTTGAAAGAACAAAGAAGGAAAGAGGACCCATGCAACAAAGCTAGGGGAAAATCTGTCCACCTACATTCACATCCTACTCTATGCCTTGATGCCTATTTGCAAGGAGGCATTTCAGCAGGAAGACCTCCTGATTGGAGGGAAAATAAAGTGTTCTCTCAACTATATACAGCAGAAACATATTTGTTTAAAGAGGGAAATTTGGAAGGAGCCATTATAGTGCTGCAAACCATTGATGGGAGGCTAGGAAAATTTCTAAAATTGACCTTGTTTTCTTCCATTCATCTATTTGCGTTGGAGGGAATAGATTCAGAAATTTGGGTTGATATGAGCATAGTATCAAAGGGCTACTCCATATATTTGGGGAAGAAAAATATACTCCAATATATAATGAAGATTTCTGAACATAACAAAAATATAATTTCATTTTTTTATGCAGGAGCAAAAAGGTGGAAGTTTTTGAGAAAGAGGACCTTTCAAAGGGTGACTCTCCTAAACTTCAATCTTGCCTTGAGCAAGATCAGCTGTAAGAAGGGCAGCAAAGGAAGGTTGGGAATACTCCAACATGTGACTTTGACATCAAGCATGTCAAGGAGGAGAGCCATCATGTGAGAAATGCATCATTTCATACTTCTACAGCGCTGTCAATGTTGGGAAGCCTAGACCCTTATTGGGAGTCCCAACTCTTGATGGAATATTCTAAGGACCTATTCACATGTAAGGTCCTTGATGGGCAAGCAATGGATGGAGAGTATGAGGTAGTTAATGGAATCATTTATGTACATAATTATATCTACTTAACCAAATATTCCAAGCTCAAGGATAAACTACTTGATACAACTTATGAGGTCTTGATTTCAAATCCCACTAGTTTCATTAAAACGTGTTATACTATCTTAGATGGATTCATGTGGGAAGGTTTCAAACAGGAGATGCACTCTCATATGAGTAAGTGCATGAATCATTTGTTAGTTGAGGAGGGACATAGCTCTTGGGAAGAGTTACCATTATCACCTCCTTATTCATTGAGTGTGAAAGGGAGCTCATCCATGAGCCACCTTGCTGATTTTAAACAAGTGTATGATAAACATTGTATTGGTGAACCTCATGATGTATTTATTATATACTTGCATTTTCTTAGCACTCATATGCAGGTCTTGACTCCAAGACGGGGCACTTTTTTTGATGGGCTTCATGAGCCACTTTGGGCCATGAACAATGGTAATGTTGGCCATTCTTTGGGAGATCTTGGAGAGATGATGTACTCTTCATGGTGTGGTTCCTTAACACCAACCATCATACACCTCCTCCAAGCATGCAAGAAGGATGGGGCAGCAAGCAAGTTTTGGGGAGAACGCTTGCCATATCATATCCTATGGTAGTTAGGAGGAAAACTATGTTGGTTGCACATGAGGGACCATTTTCCTTCTCCCTTATTGCATATGGCAGCTAGCATGATCTTACTTATGATCCCACATGCTGAAGATGTTCTTATCTTTATTGGGGGCATGGCTGGAGGAGAGGCACACTTGTTGGATGTGTCTTTGGGGGAATAAAGTCCCTACCTTTTCTGCACTACATTTTCCAAGGGGAGCATGAGAAACTATATGGCCACCATTGCATATCACTTGTTTCTTTATGATGTGGACCATATGTTTTTTTGGAGCACTTGGGGCATGCCTCTCATGAGAAATTGGGAGGAGCTTTTCTATGAATTACCAAGCTAGAGGATGATTCATTTTATTTGGATGATAGCATGGAGGAGGGGGACCTCCATTGATGATGAAATTCCCCATGATTTTCATCACTTCTTTCTTGAGAAGGCCATGGATCAGCAAGAAGGTTTCCACAACAACCTTCCATTCTTTCATGATGAGAGCCATTGGGTTTATTCACCAAAGGCCAACTTGCACACTTAGGAGGAGCCATTGGGAGATGGAATGTTTGCAGAAATTATGAAGCAATGGAGGAGACTATGGGATGAGAGGGCCACAAGAGGAAGAGGGGAGATTTTGCAGCACCTTTGCAGTTGCTTGAGGACAAGAAACATTTGGGAGGGGGAGACTGTAATATTCCTAATTTAGCTTCAGCTAATAGGAATATTAAATTTTTCTTTTGGAATCTAGATGCATGAATAATTGAGCAAGGAGGCTCATAATTTGCTCAAGTATGAATAAAAATCCCTCCTAGTGTGAAAGGGGATCATGTAATAACTAGTTCAAACATCCACATGTGTGAAAAAGATCTAAACTATGTGGGCAAGGTCAAGTTTGACCAAGTCAACATAAATTACTCTCAAAGAAGTGGATTCTAAATAAAGCCAACTCAATGTGAATAGGGATGAAATCCAGCTAGATAAAATGAAGGCACCTTGAGTGTGAAAAGGGACAAGGCATGAAGAATCATTCAAGGTTGACCAAGTCAATAAAACTATCTAGATGCATTGAACCATCTTGTTGGACAGCGCAGTTTTTGTGGAGGAGCTTTTGCATGGAAGCAACCTCATAGTGGGTGGGACCCTTGGTGAGGAAGCTCATCAATTATATAATGAAGGATATGGAAATAATATGGACATATTGGAGATTATGTTTTCATGAGGTCTTCTTAGACTTCCTGTGTACTTAGTTGTTTAGCCAAGTTGTTGCACTGCTTAGTGCAAGGGTTTACCCGGGTGGGAATTCCCTACTCTTTCTTCGAGATCTTGTTCAAGAAATATAAGAAGAGTTTTATGATCTGAATTTTCCACTACCTAGTGTTGGGCCAAGCATATACCTTCAGAAAAAATGTAGTCCCTTTAGAAAACTACATTATTTCTCAAGGTGTGCAGTGGAAGGGGTTGAAACCCCATTTTGAGGAGCTAGTTTCCAAAGAGGAGGATCTTCCTTTCTTTGGGAAAGCTAGAGGGAGCATCTACAGCCATTTCTTTGAATTTTCAGCCATATATTTCAGAGCTTCATCCATACAGCATTATTCAACCACAGATTTTGCAGCAGCTTCTCTTGTATATATTTTCTGTCAAGAAATACTAGCCGGGTCTTCTTGGATTTGTGTAAAAGAGATTAAATCTCTAATTTTGTACATAATTGAGTCTTATAATAACATTATCAGTCATATTTCTCTATTTTATGAGTTAACCTCTCTTTAGACTGCGCAGTCACTTGTGCAGTTGTTCCGACATTTTGGCAGTCTTGGGGTTTTAGCAATTTTAAGTTGTCTTGAGCATGGGAGGCATGTTTAACTAAGCTAAAGGAATTTTTTTCTGAAAATATTTTGCATGCATGTCCTATATTGCCCATTATAAGGGAAACAACCATTATTTTCCACTTTTTTAACTCAATATTCAGAAAATAGCATTTTTAAGGCAAAAATAGCTGGTTTTCCCCACTTGGTGAACTGTATAAATGCATAGTTTGTTGTTGTGATTGTTATTATAATGGCTATGTGTTCAAACACATTACATAAGTTGATTTATTACTATTCTCAAACTTTGGAATACCTTAAGGTATTCTTATTGTTGTCGAAAATTCCAATTTTGGTATATTACACTTCCGCGTGTTTTCAGACCCATTGCGCAGGTGACAGACATCAACCGCAGCTGAGACAACAAATTTTTCTAAAACCTAGCATTGAGAGTGCCAGAAGTGCAGGTCGCAATATTCTACCCAAAACCTGCGACCTGGACCTCCAGGGTGCACTTTACAGCCCAAAAAGTGTGACCTCTGCTGAAAACAGGTCAAAAACTGTGACCTGGACTTTCTGCAGGGATTTTTCTCAAATTTTTCTGGGTTTTGCTGAGCCTCTGTTCAGGCTTTTCTGACCTCCATATCCGCCCATTTTGGACCTATACTTGTTCTTTTTCGCTCAACTAAGTGGGAACCTAGCCCCCTAGGGCTTCAGTACCCTCCACTTTTTGTGGAAGAGTGTTTGTTGTTGCAGGTTGTTTGAAATTTCAGAGTCTTCAGCCATTTTTTCAGATCTGATACCTCATCTTTAGATCCACTTCATATTGTCTTGTTATCCATCCAAATCTTCCCGTTTAGCTTTTTTTTGGTTTTCCTTTAGGGTGCACTCTGCTTCCCTCCTGGAGATAGCCTTTCGCCACCTCTTTTTACAACAATTTTCCTCTGATTTGTTGTTGTTTTCTACACCACTTTACAGCAGATTTTGTCTTTCAAATCTCTGTCCCTCTTGACCCTAGATCTATTAGCCTTTTTTAGTGTGTTTAGATTAGTTTTTTTACTCACCTATAGACTAGTTGTTGAGAGACCCGCCTCCTTGGGTTTGGAATAGTGCATTATCAAGCTGTTTATTTTCTGTTTTGCAGGCCTATATACTAACGTCTGCAGGTTTATTTACAGCTATACAACACACTTTTTCTTTTTCTCTACAAACATCTGGGTTTAAAAATTAAAATTTACACACTTTTAAACACACACCCTAAGTGAAAAAGGGCTTGGTTAACACCGCCAAGAAAAGACTCTAAAACATTGAAATCATTTGATCCTACACCTCTTTGCCCTTGTTTCGACATTGTAATCACTTGATCGTGCACCCTCCTTCCTTTTTTGGTCTCATTTTCCCTTGTGCCATGTTTGTGTCGTCACCATTGCGCCACCAAGGCATTTATCCCGAAGACTTCTTGGCCTTCATCCTCAGTTTATGATTGGAAGACTTACTCCTCCACATAGAGTTCGAGTTAGTCCCCTACCGAGTCCGCACACCGACTCTTCTTCTAGTCCTTTGGGTTCTCCTTCTCGTTCCGCCTTTAGTTCTCCCCCTAACACCTTCACTATGTCTGGTAGAGGACCTAATGCTGGTGGTAACCTCGGCCCTCCTGCCGGAAATACCACTAGTGGGATTGCCATGGACACTACCCTGGTTGCACCCTTGATCCCTTTCATGGCAGGCCTCAGCCTCCCCAATTTTGACCAGCTGATAAACGACCCTATACACCATGATGCTAGTTGGCCTGCTATGCCAACAAAGCTCCCTTCAGACAACCCAAAGTTTGAAGGTCTTGCTGGAGAAGATCCTTCAAACCATATTCGATCTTTCCACATGTGGTGTTCGTCCAATTCCATTATCGATGACTCTGTTCGTCTTCGATTTTTCCAACGAACGCTTACAGGCGAAGCTTCTAAGTGGTATTTTGATCAGGCCCCTTCCTCTCATACCACCTTTGTGACTTTGGCCCGAGCTTTTTTGTCTTATTTCCAGCTTCCCCTTCGTTACGACACTGGTACCGAGCTCTTGACCTCTTTCCGTCAATCATCTGTGACCCGCCTATCCGAACATGTTCAGGAATGGCGGAGAAGAAGGAGCCTATGTCAAGCCCCTCCCTTCGAGGATCGTGTCTACATGGACTGGTTCCTTAGGACTCTCTTACCACTTATCGAGAAATACATTGCATCACACTTTTCTCAAACCGAAGAAGCCGCTCTCCAAATTGAGTTAAACTATGACCTAATCTACGCTCAGTCAGGTTATGTTTATACCGTTCTAGTTGATCTTCCTAGACCTGGTGGTGCCAATGCACTGAGGGCATCTCACGTTGCCAACAGTATCATTGGAGCTCTATTTAATCTGTATGCTCAACCTCCCATGGGCTGTGGTTTCTCTTAGGGCGAGGCCAACACCTCCGGCACTTTTCCCCCTCCTGGTAGCATGTATCCAGGATACGGCATGCCTCCTCCTTTTGCCCAACCTCCTATTTACCACACTGCTACCCAACCTCCTTATTATCTATATTCACAGCCCGGTGCTCCAGCTCCTCCAGCATTAGCACCTCCTCCTCCCTTAGCTTCTCAACACCCACAACAGCAACCACCCCCCCCTTCAGGGCAGGTGTATGCACAATAGGGCACGACTAATACTCCTTGCTCAAAATGGAAGAGGAAATGCAATCAAAATCAACCTGCTTCTGGTAATCATGGACCTAATGAAGGTAATGCTCCTAACACTACAAACCAGCAATAAGGCACTCGGCCTAAGCAGGACAGGCCTCTTCGTACAAACAAGCCCTGTTCGTGTTGTGATGTTTATGGTCATTATACACATGATTGTCCCCTTCTACTGCAGATGCAACAGCTATGGGAGTCTCAAGCAACATTGAGAGGACAGCAAGCCATTCCTTTCATTCCTCACAGTCCTGCACCTAGTCAACCGCTTTGCTTACCGATCCTTTCCCACAACAAGGATTTGTGGCTACCCAACCACCTGAAGGACAGGTGGCCACTCAACCTCTTCCATCTGGTTCCCCCGATTACCAGATTTTCATGATGTCCTTTGATTAGCCTTCTGAACCTTCTTCTCCTAGCCCTTTACCTTCAGCTGGTACTCATGAGCACCTTTATCCTCCTGGAACGGTTCCTCTAGGCCTCAACCATCTTGGAGCCGTCCCGCCTGTTCATTACCCATTTGGTCAAATACCGTTCCTAGTTGCCCCACCAGGAGTGTACATTGTACCTATTATGGCCACCCTCTCTCTTCCTAACCTGACTCTTGGGATTCTCGTCTGGTACCTCGATCCTCCAGCCACCACCCCGCCCTATCGGCCTAAACCTTATCTTGCTTTGACCCTGATTCAACCAGTCCCTATGACTTCTCTCACTGCAACAGTGCCTCATTCACCTCAACAATAACCACCTCTCGTTGCCACCTCTTCGGGTAAGAAGGGAAAATCTCGCAAGAGGGAATCAAAGGACAAGGTCACCCCGACAAACCCTACCCCTTCTCGACCTCCATAGCATACCATCCAGTGTGCTTTGTGTGAATTGTCGGCCATGCCACCCATACTTGTCCGGAGTTGCCTCACCTCAAGTCCATGGTCAACAAGACATTTCTGGAATTTGATATCCCAAAGGTATATGTCACTATACCCGATTCAATCCCGAAACTCAAACCATTGCGCAAAAATCACCCTTGTACTTTGTGTGATTTCCATGGCCACTACACTCAATTTTTCCCTCACCTCAAAGAGTATCGTTCCTCTTTAGAAGCCTTACGCCAATTCGAGGTCGAGCGCAATGAGTCAACTTCTCTCTTATTCTCGCATCTTTCTTTGGCAACACCAAAAGACACAGATGCTCACATTCGCATTCCCCCTTATGATGTCGAGATCACGGGTCCTTGGTCGGAAGTCCCCGACGAAACCTCCCCTGATGTTTCGCCTGGCCTCCCCTCGGCACCCTCCATAGTCTCAACATTGGTAGATCCTCTGTCTACTTCCTCCTTCGTCACCCCTTGTGACGATGTGCATACAAACCTCTCCTCTCATGATGAGGATTAAGGTCATTTTTCCACGTTAGGTGGTCTTTCTTCCATCAGTCACCCCATATTCTATTACAATGATGACATTATGGAAGTAGCCACCACTCCTAACTTTGTCTATTCCCCCTTATATCTAACTCATGCATTCGAATCACATGCACCTTGTGGCCATTACATTGACACCCAATGTTTAGGTAAGGGGGGCACCCATATTGGAGAGACCAGGAGAAGCAGTTCTCCACCACTCTCCTAGTGAATCTAGTTGTGACGACTCTAGTCCCCTTATTCTTCCACATTTAGAAGAACCTCTAGAGTCCCATATCACTTCAAGATCACTCTAGGGATGATACCCCTCATCATTCCTTCATATTCCATCAGCAACCCAGTCTCATAGACATTGTGGTTGACCAACTCACGAGTTTTCTGAGAGAACATCAGTTCATTATCTCAAAATCCTCTCTTTGGGATAGTAACACCATGTATGCCAACCCGAAAACTTAAAAGTTCATTTGATTCATATACGCAGTACCAAAAGAGATTGGTAATCATCTATTTCCTTTCTCAAACTGCATAACCATACCGAAAACAAATGACACACCACATCATGAAAATGTGTTTAGATTCCCCTTTTTCTAAATACATTTTGGAATGTCCACAATATGCTTGGGGGCACCTATGCCCCTCAACCATACAAATCCCAGATATCAGCCAAAAAACAGCACTGAAAACCCCTTTCTCTGACAGGTCACATTTTCCAGGTCATTTCCTGGGACAGGTCACAGTATACTGCCCAGTAGCTAATACCCAGGACACAGAACAGACCCCAAAAAATGCGACCTGGCCTGTTCATGAGCTATGGGTACCCAAAATGAACTTTCAACCCAATGACATAAAAGAGTAAGGTTAGACATCTTACCTCCAATTGATAGATCACAAATTCCAATGATTGGTTCATTTGCTACAACCGCTGCAAGATTTAAGGCCTCCTCTCCTCACGACATTCACCACAGCTCCACTGGCAAATGAGTGAATCTGGAAGGAAAATTCCTTATTAAAAGAAAACCCTTGATTTTTCTTTCGCTTAATGTGACCAAAACCGTAGCTCAGTTTGATGAACTGTCTATACCGTTGGAAAGATCCCACCAAGCCCTCAAATGGGTATCTATTAAATTTTTGTGATTTAATACTTCACCAGGACACATTTTGTCCAAGAAGCGCCACTTCACCCTTCCTAAAAATCGAATTTATACACTTGCAACACTCGTACCGAGGGCAACATGTTGCCTCCATACTTGTCCACACTCGTGTCGACTTTCGTCGTGAGTTACCATCTTGTACTCATGCTGTTACGGTCCCTATTGGACCCTTTTTTCTGTGTGGCAGCACCATCGAGTCACCCTTGCTTAGAGCATCCGAGTTGAGTCATCATTGCTTTCATGGAATCTATCCTGAGTCCCTTTACATCCTGCCATAGTCCTCCATCCTTCATTGCTTGGTCCCTCTCTCGTGTCGCACATTATGGCCTTCAGTCCCACCATCCCTCATGATATTGTGTCCGTCCCTGCCAAGTCATCCATGCCATTTATGCTCTAACAAGGGAAGTCGTTCGTTCGCTACTCAGTCCCCCCCCATTTCATCTTCATCATTGGTGTCAGTCTGTCGGTCACTCTACTATTTTCTCTTGTGCCTTAGTTGAGGATCCCTTACTGCCTCAACTATGGTGGACCTCCTTCTGTCGACATCAGCTCATTTATTCTAGAAGACAGGTCTAGAGGGCAGTGTACCTTGGTTCCAGCTTCCACTCTTGTTCGGTGCCCTGGATCAGGAAAAGGAACTCCTTATTTTCCTTTGACTTGATTGGTTCTTAGCTCTAGCTCCTTTCAGCATGATCGAGATCTGTATACTTGATGGTTCAGTGATGCAGCAACTGACATTGATGATTCTCGGGTGTGTGTGAGATGTCATAGCCCTCATGAGGGGGTGGCCCTACAAGTAGCCCTCCACACACTCGGATGACCTCTTCATTACAGCCTTCGATGCAGCTCCATACATTTGATGATATCGGCCTCAGCCGCTTGCAGCGCCTTTTCGTTTGCATGTATCAGTAAGATTTTTAGAGCCCTTTCCCATTTTCAGGGGCATCTGGGTTGCATTTATATCTCATGTACTTAGATATCATTGTCCAAGTCCTTGTTGTTATCCCAAGCACAATATGTATGTGGGATTCATTGTTATGTCATTCATCTGGCTTATGTTTATGCCAGCATATTCTTTATTATTGTGTTCTATGGTTTTCCAGACACCTTATTGTTTGCACTATTGCCTCGGTGAGCATAGGTATGCCTCCCTCGCTGCCTATAGTAGGTACTCACTCATTAAAAAGACTTGTCGCACCTGCAAGTCGCCTCCTCAGGGTCTAGGTCTTTCAGCACTTTGGTTTACCTTATTCTTCTCTCTCTTTGACTTCCCCTTCGATGTCTAATGATTGAGTTCTTACAACGTACTTTGGTCATACGATTAGCTCCTAACACTCGCACGCTGGGGGGCAATCTGTTACACCATTTTTTGGTCATCTAACCTATTATCATTAGATGGACCCAAGTACATCATGTAATACCAATTTTACTCCAAGTAAAATTGCTTTCACTATGAAAATAACTTAGTAAATCACCTTTATTAAGTTGTTTATGGTCTAAACAGGAAACCCCATAAGGAAATATTAAATAAATATACATTTGTTTGATTTTCCTCAAGAAATAATTAGTTAAATAGTAGTTGAATTAATATTTCTGGTTATATTTAACCAAACACAAGGAAATTAATTAGATAAATCATTATTTATCTTATTATTTTCTAAGAATAATTGTTTAAATATTATTTAAATAATATTCTTTGTTAAATATGACTAATTCATCCTTAAATAATTAAATAAATCATTATTTATTTGATTATTGCTCAACCATATCCTTAAAATGATAAATAAATCATTTATTTATTTATTATTTACAAATAAGGGGATTTGACTCAAGTCAAACTCCTTTTCCCTCCAACGAATATAATAAAATATTCCATAAGAGTTGGATCTAGATTTGGGTAATAATATTTTAATTATGCACCAATCTTTAGACTAACTCAATATTTTTTTATAAATAGAAGGGTTTTCCCATTCATTTGTCACCTTTTTTTGCCTAAAGATCACTCTGGATCTCAACTCTTGGTCTGGCTATTGATCCACAATCATAGCCATATTTTTCCATTTTTGTCTGGGTTTTCTACACCATCAAGAGAGAGGAATTCTAAATCTGAAGTGTTGAGGACTTTCAAGAACCCATCCCATTGAGGAGAATAGGGAACACCCTCTTTTGTTTTCCTCCCAAGTAACATTAATAAAAATTTCATTGGATATATTATTGTCTTGTCTATTGGATCTATGGAGTAAATATTATTTTTCTACTGTTTAATGTCTTCTAATGCATAGATCTAGATTTTTTCAGCATTTGTCTTGATCATCTAATTTCAGATATGAAGATATTAGCAGTCATTTTTTTTCTTAGGCGTATTTGTTATGCGCAGCTAAAGTGGTCTTTTTTTGTATACTTCAAATCAAGATTCATACTAACACCTTCTATTGAGATGGACAACTCTGATGTACCTCTAAAGCAAACATAGCAGATGGCGCCTGAGCCAAATCCTCAATAATACTATAATGTTGAGCAGATCGGGCATTAGTATTGTAAGAAGGCTTACGGAGTACACCTTTGGATGGTGGTCGTACAATGGGCTCAGTACTGGGCCTTTCAATCTGAAGAGGGCTAGAAGCAGGCAGAGGAGTAGGACCATCATCGATCTCTTTTCCCGCTGCCTGATGTGGTTCGGTATAATCTTTCGACCGGGTAGCAATAAAAACAGATGCAGAACCATTCATCATGAAAACCTGAGAGCCAAATAGTGCAGAGGACTGAGGTTGCTCTACCAACTAAGTTTGTTATGACGGAAAGGGTTCTTTGAGAACAGTCAGAGTTCCTTGGGTGCCTTTGAGCAATCGACTCACTTCGGCCTATCGAGGACAGTCCTTGGTGTAGTGCTCTTCGTCACAAATCAAGCAAGGATACTTCAGTTTATGTGTGAACCATCATCATCACGAGATTTCTGAGAATCCTGTTTCGGGGTATCGGCTTTGGCCTTAATTTTACCCTTCTTTTTACCCTTGGAAGTTTTATCTTCCAAATTGGCTTGAACAACATTTACTTCCGCGGTTTTACCAGAATTCAGGATTGGCTGAGAAGCAGTATTGTTGGAAGGAGTGGATTTCTGCTTCCCAGGATTCAGAGGAGGAGACTTCCGAGAATTCTGAGACATGGAACCAATGATACCATCGACGGATGGTGTCACTGGTGCTATGGAAGTCCTAGGTCTAGGAGCATTAGGCAATAGTTCGTACAACATGTCAGAAGGAGAGTACACAAGATCAAGTTACTGGGCACGGGAAATGGCTTGTTCCTCAATGAAGCATGCCCCCATAGCAATTCCCTTAGCAATCAGAGCAACGAAGGACATAGTCAACCAATTCGTTAGAAGCTGATCAAGAATCTCAAACTTGATCAAGCGATGATGACACCTCCATTCATGAATATGATCAGAGATATGAGTAGCTCGATCTTGTTTCAAGGATGTGATGAGGTGCGTCCCGGTTTCATACCAAATCTGTAACTGAAAATGCGTGAGAAACGCTATGGCTAAAGAATTGAAATATTGAAAGACACCATGAGATAATTCGATGTACCACTTGGCAGCGACACCAGTAAGAGTCCGTTGGAAAAGACAGAGTCGAATAGAATCGTCAACCCAAGAGTTGGAGGAACACCAAAGATGGTATGTCATAGCATGCGCTTGGGGGTCTTCTCCGGACTTGCCCTCAAACTTGGGACAATCACCAAGAATTTTAGTTGGAACTGGAGGCCAATATGGGTTATGAAGGATCAGATCATTCTTCAACTTTGAAACATCAAGCAATTCCAACGTAGCGAGAATATGAAATTGAAGATTAAAAGGCATTGTAGGTCGTTGATAAAGACTAGTATTAGCATTCCACCTAGGTTGAGAGAAATTATGCCCCCATATGTTTTGTCCCAGAGGATTTTTTCTATAGGGGTTATAAGCCTAATAGTTCTGCCCATACATGGGTTGAGGACTGGGATATTTATTCTGAGCACACCACTAAGGTCCTTGCTGAGCAACATATGGATTTTGCTGTGGAATGTAAGCATTGCCTTGAGGTGGATTTTACACGATCTGGGATTGACCTTGAGGATAATAAGTGGAAGCTTCGGGTGCGCTATATACTGCCTGAGATTGACCTTGAGGAGGGTAAATAGTTCCTTGAGGTTGAGTAGGTTGTCCTTGCGGAGTAGGTTGACCTAGATGCTGAGGTTGGACAGGCTATCCCTATGGGGTGGGTTGGCATAGGTACTAAGAGCCACCAAGTTTCCCTTGTGGAAGAGGTTGGCCCGATGGTTAGGATGGGCCAGGTTGCCCCTGAAAACTAGGTTGACCCAGTGCAGGACCGTAGGGTTGTCCTTGTTGTAGAAAATTTTGGCCTTGCTAAACGTAAGGTTGATGTTATTGCACAAAAGGTTGTCCCTATGGTGGATATATTTTCCCCCCGAGAACATAAGATGTTCCCTGTTGGAATTGAGGTTGACCAGAAGGACCGTATGGTTTTTCTTATTGGGCCGAAGGTTGTACTTATAAGGGTTGTCCTTGCAAGTCGTAAGGTTGTTCCTGTGGACCCGAGGGTTGCCCATGCTGGACTGAAGGGTGTCCCTGTGGAACCGAGGGTTGTCCCTGCTGGACCGAATGGTGTCCTTGAAAGGGTTGTCCTTGTAGGCCCGAGGGTTGTCCCGGTTAGTAAACCAGTTGATTGGGATCAATCAGAGGCAAATAGATGGGATTACCGTATGCATCAAATGATGTGGAGGATTACCAGAAACTTGCAACTGTTGAGAACCCTAAGGTGTGGAATTATGTTGTTGAGGACCTGGTGAGGGAGCATACTATTTTTGAATAGAAAACAGATACTCATCGAATGTACAACTGCTAGGAATAGAAGTAGAAACCATAGGTGCATTGCACATAGGATGAATTTCCACAATGCGAGGTTGTGATACACTCACAGTGGGCCTAACAGATATCGTGGGATTGATAAAAATAGACCTGCGAACAACAACAAACCCTGATGATGGATGAGCCATACTGACAACCGGTGCAGATGAAGCCACAAAGACAGTGGGATGGACAGGAACAAAGGTTACAATCGTCGATGTCACAGGAGTCGAGGGTGATGCCCCTGATACCGAGACAATTGAACTCGTGGAAGGAGTTGACATATCGGTCCATATTGGATTATGATACAATGATTGAATGCCAGAAATGATCTGACCCAAAGTTCGATAACCACGTGGGAGAGACACTGGTTGTGAGGAAGGTTGATCAGAGACAAAGGAAATTTCTCTGGAGGGAGTTGATATTCTCCTGTAGAAACATAAAGCTCTTCACTACTAACTGGACTCGAAGAATCCATGTCATATGAAGACATTTTATCGTGAAAAATATGAAGAATAGTGTCGATTAAGGCAGTAGCTAGTAAAGGTGATTTTGAAGTAAGAGGAGGGAAGTCTTGGGTGCTTCCAAAACCGGACCAAGAATTTTGAGGTTGCTAATTGATATCAAATGGCTCGTCAAGAGGAGATTAGTTATCGAGAGGTAAGATACTTTGAAGGAGAGACTACCAGAAATCAACAGACCTAGTGGGTTGAGATGCTTCCGAAGAAACTTCAGGAGAAGGATCACCACTAGGAGGTAGTGAAGAGGATGAAAAAACTGGTGGTTCCGCCACTGTGACATTGTTTCAAAATAGAAAGGAAACGAGATAGCTGATTCGAGGCTTCAATACCAAACACTAAGGAACTACTAAAAAGAAGCCAAGCAAATATCTTTAACAGACATGTGATTGTAGGAAGTTAATTTTATGACATTGAAACGAAACTTTGTTGTTTCATGTTTTAAGAGTCGAGAAATAGGAAAAAGATGACTCTAGTCACTTTCAGATTGAATAAGCATGAAAGGAAAAGTGCTCGATGATCTTTTGATTTTTAGAGAGTCACTAAAATACCAAAATGACTACTCAGTTAATATAAGCAAGAGGGTGTACCAAGTTTCCGTGAACTGCCATATACACCTTGGTGATCAAATGAAAGAGAAATGACCAAGGACTTGATGTACGTGCAGGTAATCTCCATGAATGTTGTGTTTAGTGTATCACGGTTATAGGGCGGCAGACTCGGCTTCCTATGGATAAATGATTACAACATATGAGGGTCTCCCTTTATATACGCGATGGTACGGGGAGCACAATTCGGTGCTAGTGCTGTCTAATGCCATATGGAAACCGATAGCTACTAGGTTTAACAACGCCAAAACACGTCACTAGCCTAGACCTCTAAAATATGTGCATTAGGTTTCAATGCTTCCTTAGGTTTATTGAATTCATTTTAAGGTTGATCTTGAATTAATGTTGCGATTTCAAGACCTTACCGAATGCGATCTCGAATTCCTAAATGCAAACTACATGTAAAAGAACATCATTTCTATTCAATGAATGCTAACTAAGAGAAGGATAGGAATCTACGACAAAGTAGCAATCAATTGAAACATAAGAAAAATTTCACTAATGCATCTAATACAACCAAACGAGAAAATGAAAACTCTTTCCTAGTTCGCTAAGAGCTAGTAACGCAAAAGAACATTTTCATTTTCAATTTAAGCGAAAGAATGCAATTTTTCGTCTTTTTAGATGAATGAGGCACACAATGCACTGTTACAATAAAAATAAAAATAAACATTAATTTTGAGCACTACGAATGTAACGATCTAAAACAAAGAGACCAATGCAATAAAAACATAAAATGCACTTAAAACAAGGATGCACTCTTCCAAGCAAATAAAGGGCTTTCAGAACGATCCAACGAGCAATGTAATGTATGATCAAAGTGGCGAATGGAGAGCTAAAAGAAAATGAAGGTGATCATTCAACAATCCAAAGACACGAATAACCAGAAGAAATACTAACACAATCAGTCAGCAAATTGAAATGACAAAGATCAAAGTGATTCAAACTCGACTCAGAAGGCTCAGAGAGGAGAGGGTCGGAAAAACAACACAAGGCACCTAGAAACCCTAGGGCTACAAAATCCACTGATAAGATGACGGACAAACAATTTAGAAGAAATAGACTACATAGTCAAAACAATCTCAGTAGACCAATTACAAGGTAAAAAACCAATCCAGAGCCAAGAAACACTGAAAAAACTCAGAAAAGAGGTCAAATAAAATCATACAGGATTCGGCACGACTGTTTAGCTGTATTCCGCACTAAACAGGGGTTGGCACACCTGTGACAAGAGAAACATGTGCCAATTGGCATGACTGTACAAATAAAATCAGCACCGAGCTAGAAAACTATGGGAAAAAACAAAACCACTAAGTAGAGGTCAGAATTGACACTATGGAACTGAACAGGATGGTTGAAAACAGTCAGACAAGTCAAGAAAAGTAGAAAAATGATTAAACGACCAAATTTGACTCGACAAGTCAAACACTCGACAAACAACGAGACGAAAACATACACTGATCCCCAGCAGAGTCACCAAATTTTTATGTAGGTAAATCCCCTTTGCAGACAGAGGTGATCCCTCTAGCCCTAGGGTGGATCTAGCAACAAGAGGACATGCTAATGCGTCGATTCCTAGCTAATGAATGAAACTGAGTCGGGATAGATGTCCTACCTTTGTTCCAATGCAATTCTCATAGCGATGGCAACAGTCTCCTGATCTTCATCCCGACACGTCGCGATCCTTCAGTGGTGGTACTCAGGTGCCTGCATAAGGATCAAAGAATGATAGCATCATATGAAACAATATTTGCATTCATAACTATCTAATTTTTCAAGGAGAATTAAACATATTGCACAAGACTAATCATATCAAACGCAAGACGGGAACCAAAACATCAGTCATGTATTAATTAAGAGAAAGAAATAGATTACAACCAAATGAGCCTTGACGGCGCAGCCTCCTTTAGTGGGTTCAGTCCAAAGTGTCTCAAGAATTTGTCGGGGAATTGGACTTGGTGAGGAAATAAGCCCAGATACTCTCTCGGCAAGGGGTCTCTCTCTACTCTATCTCACACCAGCTATCGGACTATTCAACTATTCAAACATTTCAGCTATTATACAAAATGTCTAGCTAGCTGCATCTATGTGAGAGAGATGTATTTATAGGAGAGAAGGAGGAGGTTGGGATCCCTCAAATGTTGGAAGGGAGGCCTTATTGTTTGGGCAGTTGCTCAAAAGTAGGAAACAAGAAGCCAAAGGAAGATGTTCGACGTTATTCAGTCGAACAACCCATGCTGACTCTGCTCATGAAGTGGTTGGAAATGGAAACTTCGCTTCTATATTTAAAAAACTTTCCATAAATAGCTCGGCGCGGGCAGTCCACTGAGACAGAGCGCCAATGGGCGTGGATCCCGATGCTAATTTCTCTTATTGATGCGAGGCCATAACTTCCTGCTATCGCCGACCCAAAATCATGTGTTTTTGATGGTCTGTTCCAGGAATAGGCAACAAAGGAAATGTTATTCTCATGGCAGGAGATGCAATGACACTTTTTACAAAGGAAAACACTACATCTAAGTCACAAAAATGGTCCTCCAATGTGTGGGATGGGGATTGCAGGAACGGTGACAAAATGCTGTGTAACACTAGTCTTTATTCTTTACAAGAATTTCATACAGTATTTTTTGAGAAATATAAAGAATCATATTCGTCTTTATTACTAGTTGAAAGTTGTTGTGAACATGTTGAAAGTTTCATTCAACATCTTGAAAATGTGTATGGTGATGAAGATTTTATGAATGAATAAATTCAATAATCCTTGTATGAAAACCGTTTTCAAAATCAAGGAGAAATTTTAGAGGCTAGTAGCTATGATGCTCAGGAAACTTTCTAGGAGACCATACTTGATTTTATGGTTAAAAATGAAGTGATTGGGACCCTAATGTTTAGATTCATAATATTTCCTATAAGAATGATGAAAAAATTCAACACCTTTGTCAAATATTAAGTGATAAATATATAGTTGAGGATAGTCATGTAAATGTTTTATCGGATCAACTGTTATCTAAATCTTTGTTTCAAGAAGGATGTTATCAAAATCAAGGTTTGAAATTGTATGCATTTTAACTCAAAGCAATGAGTGAGTCATTGGAAAGGAAGAGTTGTCATAGATTATTTTAAAATGGAAGATGTCATGCAAAATTTTACATCTCTTGGAAATAGAAACTTAGAATTTTTAGACAACCAAAAATATATACCTATTGAGTTGCATGAATAATTAAACACACGTGTTGTGAGTGTTCTACTTCAAAATTATCAAGAATACACAATTTTTTTCTCTGTTAAGAATGATATAAATGAAGAGTCTATGGATTTGGTTGATACATTTTCATTTGAGAATGATCAACTATATATCATTGACCAAGGAGAAACCATTATAAATGAAAAAAATCATTCGACTTTTGTTAATCAACAAGAGCTACTTGTACATGCTCTAGGGGATCATTGTGAAAACTTGTTAAATACATTAGTGAAGGTCGATTTTGTATTATTTATGAACACAAGTATTAGTTTCAACTGTTATGTTTAGTTGTCATGTTTCAAAATTTTCTTGTTGTTTGGAGAAGTTGAAAGAAAGTTATTGTCAAATATGCAGATACTTGCATGGCTTCACTGGAAACATGATTTTACCTGACTAGAGAAACTTGTGGGTTAGAGTAGGATTACATGTAATAAGCTTGGGGAATCAAGCATCTTTTCATTTTCAGTGTGCTTTGGATTGCAATAAAATTAATTTTCAGTAATGATCTTCGACATGTTATTTTCAATAGCAGTTGTTTTCAGCTTCAGGGTTCAGATTTCAACTTCAGTTCGAATTTCAATTTATAGTTTGTACAAAGGTTGTTATTTTTCAAATTCATGTTTTCAATAGCTTCAAAAAAATGGTCACAAGTATCTGGATAGTAAGTAGGTAACATATTTTATATTTTGTGAATGAATTGTTTTTTAGAGCTCGGTTACAACACAATGGATCAAGCACTTGGTCTACGGGTTCTTTGCTACCTCATAGGGAGGACGACATCCCTATTGGAGCCGTTTGTTTTCAAATTTTAGTTTCAGGGTAAAGAATTCAGGGGTAATGGATTGGAGAAGTTGTTTAAAACATTCCACCGAAAATTTAGGCACACTGACAGATAATTTGTGAGCACTGGTTCAAAAAATTTAAAATGGTAGCGCTTACAAATCAAATGCCAACGTTGTACTTTACTTGGTTTGTCTTGTAAAAGGCAGTAAATTTGTGTGTGGTTTCTGAACAACTAGAAACAAAATTTTGAAACAAAAGAGGTTTTTGTTGTTAGCAGGATTATTTAAAGAAACATCTTTCAACTTTTACACAGGTTTAATTGTTTGAGAGTTTCGAAGGAATATTTGAGGTATATTTTTCCAGATTTTTCAATTTAGTTTTTTCCCATTTTAGACACTTTTTTAAAAATCAGTTTCCGAACAAATGGGGACGAATTTTTGAAAACCGTAAGAGGATTTTGTCAGAAAAAAACCCATTAGCAACAAAATCTCTCATATTTTATACAAATATCACGGTCTTGGATATTTGAATGGATGTTTGAAGCCTAGTTTTCAAGAATTCACCAATTTGTTTTTCTATTTTTAGAAAAAATACTCAATTGGTTGATGAGCCACCTCATCATTTTGACTTGGGGATAAAACCTTGCCATATTCTTGATTGTTCAAATGAAAAACTAAAGATAGATGAGAAGGTTTTTAGATCCATTTCTTTTGGATCTTGATTTTTTTTTTGATATTTTGTCAAATTTTGTCATTAATACATCTAGAAGTTGTGAATCTCAAAATTGATGCAATTTTTGTATAAATTAGATGGAAAAGATAGACCAAGGGTTGAGTATTTTTTAGAAACCTTGTGTATTGTGTATACATATGATATTAATATATTTTTTTGTGAGCAACGTTACTTTTGCTAATTTGCATATATTCATGTTTGATCATTTTCCTTCTAGTGTATTCTTTTTCTTCTAATTCATAAATACGATTCATAAGTCTTATTTGTTTGGAATAAGTGATTAAATTTGAACTCTGCCTATAAGTTAAAATTTACATTTTCTAGATTTCTCATATGTTTTCAACTTAAATATCATTCACAAAAATCATGTGAATTCTCTATTTTTTATGTTTACTTCCTATTATCTTTTATCATAACTTGATGAATTTTTTTTTAAGAATCCTAAAGATATTTTTCATTTTTTAAACTTGTTCATATAGCCTATAACTAGCATATTTTATGTCAAAGACTCCATGCCCAACGACACCTGTCTTCTTCCTTAAAAAAAAAATTGCATGTGCTACCAACTAAATATGGCCAATGATCTAAATTACCTACCACTAAGTGACAATTAGTGGTAGAGTTTTAAGGAGAGATCCCTCTCCAGATTAAAGGGCCAACTTTGAATCCAAAGAGGTTAGAGGCTACACTAGTTTTTACCCTCTACAACTGGGGTTTTTTCTAAGTGATAACACATTATTTATTTACATGGTAATTTAACTCGGAGTTGTTACATGAGGAAAATTCTATTGAAATTGGTGCTTGGTGAGCCACTTTCCTTGGTGCAAGAGTTAGCCTACTTTGACAACCTAATATAGTCAGATCCTTTGTTAGTGATTTTTCTTAATTTGTGTGTCCATGATTTGATCAGTTGTGGCCTATTTAATGCAATCATTGTTGGTATTTTTTGGTGTCGACTACTCAAAAATGTTTGATGTGTCAAAAAATAGTGGAAAGTATGGCTGAAGGTGGTCCAAATTGAATACTAGGTGCAGGTCAAGGAATAGGGAGATACTTAGCTTGAAAATGTTGTCACCCATAGTCTTGGTGATGGTGTAAGTCCCGTATTGGAGAGTTTAAAGCTTCCAACGGGCTCAGGCGAGGCGTTCCTTCTATAAATGCAACCAGACCTTAATGCCTTCTTAAAAATTATGTGGCACTTGGTGCGGATCATGATGTTGCTTGTACTTAGTATTGCCTTTATCTAGGATATCATGAACCTACCAACGCATTTGTTGAATGTGTTCAATAAACTTGAAGACCTTATCAGCTTCATATTGAACATGTGCACACTTTGTCTATGTAGTTTCAAGAGACATTGCAACATCAATGGGACACGGTGGTTGAAATCCCAGGCCCACCTGAAAGGGGTTGTGGCTAGTTGAGTTATAGAGAGCTTTTTTGTAGTTGTGTTGCACATTGGGGAGATTATCATCCCATGTTCGTGGATGATTAGAGTTGTAAATGTATAGTATGTGCATTATAATCTTGTTGACAGCATCTATTTTCCCATCCTTTTGGAGGTGGAATGTTGTTGACTTGGTGAGCTTGGTGTCCAACAATGACTCCTCAACTAGAATTCGATTAGGAACATGTTGTTGGAATTAATGCGTCCATTTATTGTTGTGAGTTGTGATTATGAGTCTCTAGGTGTGATTCTAGAAGTACTTATTTCCCTATGTGTGTGAGTTATCTATGAGTCATAGATCCACCTTCTTTGAATCTTATCATCTAGAAGTTAGTGAACTAATTATTATATATGTAACTTCTTTATGTGATCAATAAAAAATGTGTTTGGTGTTGTGTGCAATCGCTCTTTGATCTCTCTATTTTTCTAACATGGTATCATAGCCGGTTCAACCCTGACTCTCTCATAAGAGGGGATGATATCATGCAATTTTAGACATGATACTCATTTGTACATAGATTAATGTAATATAGTGTTTGATTTAGTATTTGTGTGAATATTTGATTTGTGTGTGGATTGTGGATATTTGCATGGAAAGGATAATTTTGAAGATCCAATGTTGTTGCTTTTGTGTGAAGTTCCATTGTGGACAAATATTTGTAAAAGAAGAGGATATATGCTTGTGAAGAAGTTGGATCAACATAGATTTGGTTTGATCTAGTGTGGATCTACAATTGAGACTAATCTCTACATGTTTTAAATGGTGGTTCTCAATATTATCAGATGGTGCAAGATTCTCGTTCTAAATCTGAGCTAATAAAATATTTTGGTATTGTTTATCTAGAGATCGAGATCCATAAACTGCAGATCTGATGGAAGATACCAATACGCAAATTTATTATTATATTTGATCTAATATGCACATATCAATAAAGAGAAGTCATTGATTTTGTCTATGTACATTTTGGTGGTTGGTGTTTGTGTTTTTATTGGTTATAAAAAGGGTTGGTGGTTCTTAAACTGTAAGCCTCGATGTTGGAAAAATCAATTATTGTGTGTTTTTATTGGTTATAAAAAGGGTTGGTGGCTCTTAAACTAGAAGCCCCGGTTTATGAAACATCAATTATTATGTGTTACTAAGGTTAAGTTGTTTGATCAACTTTTGAACACAATCAATATCCACACCTCCATCTTAGAAATTGATGGATAACTGAAAGAGAAATATACGATAGATGGTGGTTGGTCCATACGATGGTTCATTACTTGGTAGCTCTTATTGCGGAAGCCCTGACGAGCCGAGGTATCAATATTGTTGATCTTGCAAATTTTATACATAATGGTTAGAGGCGGTTACATTGTAAGTGGATGTCAAGTGACAAATCGAAGATCTAGTGGTGAAAGAGTGGTGTTTGCAATATTCCAAAGTGGATGTGAGTGGTAATGAAGGCCAGTTAGACAAAGATTATTCTTGTTGTTGTAATATGTATTTTCAATGTTTTCCATGTAAGAATTAAGGGAGGGTGTTGGAAGTAATGCTTCCATGTGTTGTTGTGAGTTGTCATTGTGAGCCTCTAGGTGTGATTCTAGAAGTAGTTATTTCCCTATGTGTGTGAGTTATCTATGACTCATAGATCCACCTTCTTCAGATATTATCATCTAGAAGTTGGTGATCTAATTCTTATATATGTAATTACTTTATGTGATCAATAAAAAATGTGTTTGGTGTTGTTTGTAATTGCACTTTGATCTCTCTCTATTTTTCTAACACATGTTATCCCAATATGATATAATCATCTACGGGATCCCAAACTTTACCCACACTCATTTGAAGAAGAGCTTGGAAATGGATTGTATTGTAATAATATTCTTGTAGACAACCAATATGGCCACCTTATAAAATATATTTCAATGACCACAAAAACACAGTCATTAACATGCTTGGTCGAAGTAAGGGCAGAGATATATTCCATGGAGATGGATTCTCAAGGTTGGCGAGGAATGAGAAAATGAGTGTATATGCCTTGATTCTATATGGTTGGCTTGGAAATTTCACAGGAACTGCAAGATCTAATATATTTTCCAACATCCTATCGAATTTTTGGAAAATAAAAATAATTTTGTAGTACTTCCATTATATTCTCCACACAAAAGTGTCCCATGAATCATCTGTAATGCACCTCCCAAATCAGCTTATCACGCTCACTTGAAAGAGCACAAATATTTCCAAGATAGCATAACAATCTATCTTGAAGGTGGAAGTATCGAACTAGCTTTCTAGCCATCAACATCTTGTAGGTGGAAGTGAATTCCAATCCATATACATATTTTTGTAGCCATCTAGAGTTCTCGTGCCCACAATATTTAAGAGTTGTGCTTCATGCCATAACATAGGGATGGTTGAGGCAGTATTCGATGTGATTGGTGCTACGCTCCTTATATTTAATGTTCAAATGGAATTGTTGCAGGTATGTGGACCATTTATGATAGTGATCATTTTATAATTTCCCTTGTGTCTGTAGCAATTGAAGAGTCCAGTGATCCATGTGGATGATCGTCTCATTCCCTAGAACATAACGTTTCGATTATCGCTAGGACTTCATGATAGAATACATTTCCTTATCACATGTGGGATACCTTTGAGAAATATCAAAGAGCGTCTCACTGTGATAGGCCATTGGATACCCTTTTTGAGTGAGGACTACACTAATAACATAATCGAAGGAATTTGTCTCGATCTCAAATAGTTATTATAGGTCAGGAAATGTGATGATTGGTGCAAAGAAAAGGCGGTGTTATAGTTCAATTAATTCCTTCTATTGTGACTCATACCAAAATAAATTTTATTTTGCTCCACCCTTGGTAACTTGACTAAGGGCCAAGTGATATGAGAGAACCCCAATGCGAATTTCGAATAGAAATTAGCAAGTCCCAAGAACCTACAAAGCTCTGTTAGAGTCGTTAGGAATGACCAATCTCAAATGATCGAGATCTTAGCTGGATCTACATGCACGACTTTTTCATGAATTATGTAGCCTAAATATTGGACTTCGTATATGCCAAAAGAGAATTTCTCTGGGTTGGCACATAACTTATGCTACCACAGGGTTTTGAAGGACTTACCAAATATGTTGCAAGTGCTCTACCTAAATCTGACTGAATATGAGGATATCATCTAGATATACAACCACAAATGAGTTGGTGAAAGGACGTCAGATGCCATATATTAACCTCATAAAACTTGCAGGGGAATTTTTCAAATTGAAGGGCATGACCAACCACTCAAAGAGACCCTCCTTGGACTTTAAGGTGGTCTTCCATACATTCATGGGTTCTATTGGAACTTGGTTATAGCCAAACTTCAACTCAATCTTGTTGACATACTTAGCCCCCTTGAGCTGGTCAAGAAGGTCATCAATCCATGGAATCAGGTGTATGTTCCTGACTGTGGTTTTTTTCAGTGCCTGATAATCAATCCAGAGTCTCCAATTTCCATATTTCTTCTGCACAAGTACAATTAGAATCCCACAAGGTGAGGAACTTGGTCAAATATGCCCTTTTTATAGGAATTCTTGAATCTTCCACTTGATTTCTTTGTTTTATAGAAGAGAGTGACAGTATATTGACTCATTATGTAGAGGTGCACCAGGGGTCAAATCAGTTGAATGCTTGACATAATAGTGCAAAGGTACCCCCGTAGGCGAGGAGAAGATGTCCCTGTACTCTTTCGTGAACTTATTCACTTTCTTCTACTATGCAAAGGAGCCCTTTCTAGAGGCCATGGATGTGACATGATCTTCCCCTTACTTTGAGAGTGAATCAGGAGGAAACAAAATTTCCCAGTATTGGAGATGATCTTACTGCATTACTTAGCATAGATAAAATAAATGACAATAAGTGGGGCTAGCTTTGGTATCCTCTATAGGTTTTTTCCCAAAGTAATAATAATAAGTATGAAGTATGGATTCATGCACAACATGACGCTTCCACAAGTATGGTTGGCTTAATAAAACATCACAAAATTCAAGGGGAGAAACATCACACAATACCACATCCATGAAATTATTTATATTGTAAGGCAAGTGACACTACTAGATGACGTGGAGATCTAGCCCTTGGTGGAGCCATATCATGGTATATGGTTGCAGGTGTGGTGTTTTCGGCAGGCCCAACCACATAATGACCTTTGTTGAAATGAGGATATTTTGACTTCGACTATCGGTAATTAACTACAGTGGAGCACCCTTCACCCACATATGTGAGTGGAAGAGATGCTCACCCTCCTCCAGATCTTTGAGTTCACTTTTCTTTACCTTGGTGGTGGAAACGGTGGCACCAGGTTTTACATCAATGATTTGTTTCCCTTTGTCAGGTTTTGGTTAAGAGTTGGAACATGTGTTTGAATCTGAAGCTCTCAACTCAGCCACTAATGAGTGCTTTGTGTGATGTTCACTTTTACTATGAGTGGATCTCTTGTGGAACTCACACCACTTTCTTGTGTCTTTCTTCGTCTTCCCATTATTATTTTTTTCTTGCGGCTTCGAAAAATCATCTTGGGCCATTCCACCTTGGCTATGTCTTTTTTTCTGCCATTTGGGTGTGCTCTTGCCTGCTTTAGATTCGCAAATCCAAAGTCTCGCTTCTTCTGTTTAAATTTCTGCTATATCTTGACAGCATATCAGTATGTTGCACAAAGTGAGGAGATGACCATGAAATCCATTTCTACATGGATGTATTTGTATAGACAACCATGGTACTTGAGCACCAGATGTCTCTTGGAGTCCTTGATACTCAGTTTCGTGCATAGGGTATGAAAGATACTGATGAAATCTGAAATATTTTGGTCCCTTTCCTGTCATAATGTGGTCCATTCTATGTAGTTGTCTTCATAACTCTCAATAGGGTAATATTGTTCCTTAAAAAAATATCAGAAAGAGTCCCAAGAGGGTGTGGATGAAAATAGTGACGATTCCTCGTCGATCTTTGCTCACAATAAAATTGCCACCAATACTTGACATCAAGGTTAGCCTTAAGGAGCGCAAAAGTAATATTTTATCTATCAAAAAAATTATGGACCCAAAACTATTCTTCCATCAATTTTAACCTTTTATCTAAAGCACCTACGTCTATCTATCCTTCAAATATGGGAATGCCAAAATTAACTTATACCTTAAAGGGGGCGACGCCTCCTAAGTGATTGTTGGATGAAGATGCAACACCCATTGGTATCCATCGAACGATCCAGGAAAAAATATGTAGCATCTCATTCCTCTATCACTCGAGGGATATTTCGAGTAACAATTTGATAGGATATCTTGCTCCCTTGTCTTTCTTTTCTTTTTTCATGGGAGGTATTCGGGGTACAAAAGGATGGTCTTGCAAGGGTTCAAACAGTTTGATTCCCAACTACTTCTTCCTTGACCATGTTTTGGACATGCATAGAAAAAGAGAGAGAGATTAAACCTATCTGATACCACTGATCTAAATTTATGAAGGAATTAAATGAAATACATATTTAAAACAGAAACACAAAGATAAAATGATATTTAACTTCAATTAATAAATAGAAAATGTTGAAAAAAATTTTACATGCAAAATGAAAGCAAAATATCTCTGGCGATGGTATCTTATCTCTAAGAAGAGATGCGATGGCTACATGCCTTTTGAACTGTGTTACAATGTGGCTAAAATCTCCTTTTATCATGAAGAAATAATGAGAAACCATAAACATCCAAAAAGCTAACTCTAGGAGATGAAGCGCCAAAAAGTATGGGCCTTGATGGGGTTAGTTGGAACGTCAACTTTCCAAAGTCATAAATTTGGTATACGATCTCTGTTTGGCATGCATGATATCCCATTAAAAATGTCTATTTGAGAAAAACAACTTTTGAATTCAAACAACTATCTTTGATTTATGTTTTCCCATTTTCCAAAAAAATGACGTTTAGGGCCTCAAAATGACTCTGGAAGTGAAGGACCATAAAACTGCCAAAAATAGAAAATTGCAGCAATAGGAAACTATGCTGGAAACTTAGGAAACCAATAGATAACAATGTTGGATGTACAAGTGGAATAGTTGGTGGCCACCAATATCCACCTGGATCAAAATCATCCAATGTTTTAATTGTCCTCTATTTACACTAAGTACAAAGCATTATGGAGTTCTACCTATTAAAAAATTTAGTTAAGGTGCATTCTTGAGGACATGGGAGAAAGGAAAATAGTACCAATAACTATGAAATGCAACAATAAAAGTAAACTGAAATTAATGAATAATACAATTTATCTTGTAAAATATAACAAAGTGAAACATCATATTCTTAGAGAGAATATCCAATAAAAATAAATTGAATTGTTGATATATTCACTAAGCCTTTGGGAAAAACCAATGCTTATAATATGAAAAAACATACTAGCTGTCATAAAGAACCCTTTATCCATTAAAGAAGAATGCTAGAAATAAATAAATAAAAGTAATTGCTAGGAGATTGTTACAATGTTGCCATTAACTTTTGAAATTGTTTTAGAATACAAACAAATAATTAATAAAATCTATTAAATAAATAACAGTTAAATAAATATATATTGAATTCAAACCAATTTAAAATATATATAGATATAGATATAGAATGCTAGAAATAAATAATTAAAATAATTTCTAAAAAATGTCGTTAACTTTTTAAATTGTTTATATATATATATATATATTGTGTGTGTGTGTGTTTTTTTTAATTCTAGTTTGTTTCTTTTTAAAAACCTTTAAAATTTATCTTTATTTCCCTTTCCTAAGAGTTTCTAGAAAATTGCCTTAACCAGCTTGTTAACTATGAATTAGCCTTGCGTTGCTTTAGAAATTATCACATCCTTGTTTGCTGCCCTTGATCCTGTCATGGTTTGTCATGCTGTCTTGATGTTTTTCCATTCTTGTTTTCCTGTCTCTAGAGCCTTTTGTAACATTGTTACTTATTCTTTTAAAATTATATTACCTTCCATTAAACACTGATTTGCAAATGTGATCTCTGAAATTTTGCAGTCCCTTTCCCGTTCTTTGTCTTCCAAAATCTTCGGCCTTGTCCCAGCCCTCATCAGTTCTTCGACATACAGATCTCATCACCAAAGTAAGATCTCACTTCTTTGTCTTTGTCCCTGTTCCCATTTGAGACGAGCAAGCCTACTCCTTAATATGCCTCGATATTGCTTCGCATTTACCCAAATCCACTTTCCTATTTTGTTTGTTGAAACAATTTTGACCTGACTTAAATTATTGGTTTCCACAAAACTTGATATTTCCTTGCCATTTTTCACATTTGTAATTTATTTTCTTTCCATTTTAAAATGGGAAAATCCTCCCTAGCAGAAAGCCTGAACAAAAAATACTCCCTTTTCAGCAAAGAGTAAATTTGAATCTTCACAATTGTTTCTCTTAAACTTATTCTATTGATAACTCAACTCTTAACATCGTTCCGAATCACCATCAAAATTTCCCTACATGTGAATCATCATTGAAGGATTTCGCCATTAAAGTGTTAGATCTCATGTTGTTCAGTGTCCTGCTGCTGGAACAAAGCCGATATGCTACCACCACAGATGGTTTCTTTGTAGATGTGCATAACCCAATGCCTGTTCAATGTAGAAAAAGAAGGTTGAACCAAAAATCTGACCACTGGTTAGATATCCATATTTTCGAAATAAAGGGACAAGCGTCGAATTGTTCCACATGACATTTGTGGTGGTGGAAAAAAATCCAGTTAATTCTTATTGAATTCTTTGCAGTGAAGCTTCGCGAAAGGACTCGAAATGGTGGAACGACTCGACCCTAGACTGTTCATGGGATAGATAAATTTCTTGGGCAAAGTTGACCTGTTTTGTTTTACAATGGTCATGGTAATTTTTTTATAAGAAGTACGCTTTTTTTTAATTGTTTGAGATGTAATAAAACAATATTTTGAAAATTTTCTAAATACATAAGTCAACTAATAAACCAGCTTAGATCCATATTAACTACAGATCTATCAAGCGTCAAAAGGGATCAAAGCTTTCGAGGTGCAAACCTCTTTCTTGAGTGCCAAATTTGAGGAAAGGTTTGCACCTCGAGAGATTTGATCCCTTTGAGTGCTTGATAGATCTGTAGTTAAGATGGATCTAGCTAGATTTCGTTCATGTGAGACCAAGGAAAATGTATCGATAATATGAGGAACATATGATTAATTTTATCAATAATATGTAAATACATGTAATATTAATATAACCATTTGAAATATGCTAAATATGTTTGAGATTTATCGAGTCATTTTAATTTTAAATTTTCTTAGTTACCTGAGTTTTTTGAGATGATAAATATTGTAAAATAACTTTAATGATGAAAAATGATGAAATAAAATTTGTGAATGCAAAGTGACAATGTAATAATATTGAATGATAGAAAATGTGAATAATAAGAATGTAGTCAATTACAAATAGCCTTCATTGTGATTAATCTCAAACTATTTTCTTCTACTATTCTTACTGTCACCCTTGTTAGTTTTGTCATCTTTTCATATCGACTATATGAAAAAAATAGTATAAATCATAAATCATAAACCATTTAAATATTTAGCTCTAATTGTTGCAGTAAACATTAGACCTTGTATCTCTTGCTCTCTAATATTATTAGATTTAATTACTATAACACAAAATTCGTTCTACATTGTCAATAATTTTTGTGCTCACACTGAAATCAATGCATATAATGCAAGAAATCAAATAAGATTAGAAAACAACATCTACACAAAAATCAATGCATTTAATGCAATTAATCAAATAGGATTAGAAATCAACATCTGCACTCAATTCAATGCATCTAGTGCAAGTAAGAAAATAGGATTATAAACCAACATATACACTAAAATCAGTGCATCTAGTGCAAGAAATCAAATAGGATTATAAATCACCATCTACGTTGAAATCAATGCATTTAGTGCAAGAAATCAAATAGGTTTAGAAATAATTTATATTGAAATCAATGCATATAGTGTAAGCAATAAAATATAATTATAAATCAACATCTAAATTGAAATTAATGCATCTAGTGCAAGCAATCAAATAGGATTAGAAATCGTCCATGGGGTCTTGGTTAAAGAGTGATGAGGCGGGTTGTTATAGCACCCATCACAGGTTCAATTCCCTTCCTCGATCGGGGTGATGTATCTAGACATGTTGATGAATATGGAGTAAAAAAAAAGGAGAAAAAAAATTAAAGGTACTACCAAACTTACAGAATAAAGGATTAGAAATCACCATCTACACTGAAATCAATGCATTTAGTGCAAGAAATCAAATAGAATTAGAAGTAATCTACATTGAAATTAATGCATCTAGTGCAAGTAATCAAATATCATTAGAAATCAAAGTCTACACTAAAATCGATGCATCTAGTGCTAGTAATAAAATAGGATTAGAAATCACCATCTACACTGAAATTAATGCATTTATTGTAAAAAATATTTTTCCCTCTATCCCCCCTCAATATATATCTATATTTCCCTCCATTTCTCTTTCTTTCTCTTTATCTCACCCCCACAAACACACACTCTCTCTCACTCCATATTTATCAATATCTTTGTCCCTCCCTCTCTATCTCCATTTATCTCTTCTTTCTCTTCACCTTCCCTCTATATATCTATCTCCCTTTGTCTCTCTATATCAACCCCAAAATATACACTCTCTTTCTCCAATCTATATTGTTAGCCATCAGTATTTTTTACATGTTAGTGATGACTATATCTTCAGCTAAGTTTTCTAGAAACTGATTTCCTTATGTCAATATGTCATCCAGAAAACCCTCCCAAAACTTTTTTTCGCCTTTCTACCTATTCAGTCCACCCCTAGCAAAACCACAACCTCCTTGTCAACAATCCTATCTAACCTCAGCCTTATTGGTCTGCCCATCAGCTTTAAAAGGCAAATCCACATCTGTTTCAAAGGTCTCCCCTATGTTAGGAAGTGGCGTTTAGGACATTTCACCTTTGGAAATCATCAAAAAGCCAAAAAGGCTCTCATCTGCAGCAGACCTACCATGACCGATCCCTTAATTTGCAAATGAAGTTGACAAACAGCCTTAAGTCACGCCACTCATATTCCCTAGGTCTCAGCACTGCATGAAGCCCATTCTCAAGCTGACTAGTAGGTTTTTCACTGTGTTCTATGGTTCTACAAAGACAGGAAATATATTTCATCTCATGGAGTAAATGTTTGAGTTCACAGTTAGAAGAACAGCTGCTTCTAAATGTATTATGAGCCTGAGATGAAGCTGCAAAACAAAGGTCACTCATCAGGACCTTACAGCTCTTCCCAGCATGAAAATCACAGTAAGAAAGGGTCGCCACTGTCTCAGCAAAATGGTAAATTTTCAAGGCCCAGAACCTCCTTCATTTACAAGCAGAGGGTTAGGGCGCCTCCTTCATCCATAAGCAGAGGGCGCAGGCCAGTGATTGACTCAGAAGGATGCAAAAGTCCAAGTTTGCCTCTACTGAAACAATGAAACAGTATTTTCAGGTTTCACAAAGGTAATTGATGATTATAACAGGAATGGAGCTTGAAATATGCTGGCTCAAAAGAAAGGAGAGTTTGGTTTGATAAAAGAAATCATCTGAAACTTTCAAGTCAGATGAAAGGTTGAAACTTTAAAAGGCCTGTCATCAGTGAACATTCCAAAGCATAAGGACCCTGTCTGTCCACAAGATCAAATAGAACAGATGATAACCAATGCCATTACACAGGCAGGAGGAGACAATATTACTCTGGCTAGGGTTTCTGCTGACATACAATGATACTTGCAAGTGAACATGCTTAAACTAATGTTTTCCAAGTGATCTACTTAACATCACCTTCAGAGAAAGGCTGTCTCGAAAAAGAATTGTTAAAAAACCTTCAAACACCTTATCTAATGAAGAGCCTCCTCCATGCATGAGTAGAGGGCCAAGCTACTGCAGGGTGCTGAAACTGATTGATGCAAGAAAGCAGTGGAAGGATACCAAAGACTGAAACAAGGTCACTACACAGATGAATGACAGTTCTGATAATGTAAAGATACTGGTACTCCTATTTCAAGAATTACCTGTCAGACAGTACATCTAGTGGAAAGGAGAAGGTGTTGAACATATTGTATGCTATGAATGCCAAGGGAGCAGTTGACTTAAAAGGGGTTAAAGACATTCCATGATCACCTATCCAGAAATCAAGGGAAATCCTTCTGAGCAAACAAAGAAGTCTAGGGTGAAAGGATGCAACCTGAAAAGTGTATTTACAGTCCATAGAAAAACTTGTGAAACACCTAGAAGCAGCAATTTATCATTGGGAAAGTAAAACAATGACCAAGGTTGAGTCATAAAATGCATGATGACAGGTATGCAATGCTATGAATAGACAAAGAGACAATTTTGAGCATATGTGTGCCACTGATATCAAAAAGAAGATTTTCTCCTTGAGGAAAGAGTCAAGCAGCAAAACAATACCATATGTCAAAAGTCCAAAAGAGGCACCTTTCAAAGAGGGGTGTTTACAACTTTTCAAATATTTTTGGTGCATTATGAAATAGTCCTTCTTTGCTAACAATCACCAAGAGAGGGAGGCAGTGAACATATGTCCAGTCATGAAATGGTGCTATTAACAAAAAGGGGTTTAATATGCTGATCAGAATAGAATAAGGACTGTGTGCCAAAAAGCCCTGTTTTCATATTTTACAAGTTTGTCTTTTCAAATGAGGAGGCAAACAGGTATATGATCTGATGATTAGGCAGAAGGAATTTGTTTTTGAGGATCTATCACTGTTTATATTCCCTAAAACAGACACAATGGTCATCATCCTAAAAGACAGTTTCAGCACAAAGATACAGTATAGCAAAAGCAGTGACAGGGATGTGGCACAGTGAGTTGTGAAGCAGAGAATCATGTTATAAAAAGAAACAGCTAGTAGAATGACACTTACAGTCCAGAAGGAAATCTGTAAATCACCCAAGGATCGAGATTGTCAAACTAATTGCAAGGGCACCGGTGGTCTCCTGTAAGTGATAAAGCAGCTTTCAAATGCCTTTGACAGTTTTTGAATGACCTTTCTTTCGTTTACATTGTCACCTAAAGTTCCAAAAAGAGGGACAAAGTCGAGGTTTTGAAAGATCTCTCTTATGAGAACAGGCATGTAACTCCACGAATAGGCAAGTCAAATGTGATGAACTATCACTGTTTAAAAAATAACTTGATGCAAACACTTTTTGTATCATGTAGTGAATTTCCACTCTTTGAAACGAAAAGCTTCACTATGTTCAAAATAGCCATAGGGTCTTTATCTTTTGAATATAGCCGTTGAAGGAGTGTCAAAGAATGAAATAGGGGAATAGTAAGTCACTTTTGAAATCCAAAAAACAAATTGCCGCAGCTCCCAAGCATCACAACGTGTTTTCAAGCAAATTGAGGTTTTCTGCACTGTTTTAGGGCGGCGCGACGGGCCTGGAAAGTGGCGCGACGTGCCTGGGCGTCGTTTTACAAAGAGTTTTAACGTCGGCGCGACGTGCCTGTAGGCGGGCGCGACGTGCCTGTAGGTGCCCGCCCGACCGCACAACAAGCTCACCCGACGGCCTTTTCTCCTGTGCGACGGGTTTGCTCCAAAGATTGCCGCGCCATTGTTGGAGCGTTACGGTGCTTTCAAACTCCTTCCAAGGGATTTCCTTTCAAGAACTCACAAGGTCTGTTTTCTCCTCGCAATATATTACATCATTCCGAAGATTTGTTGACAAAACTTCACAAAGAAAGGGACCTTTTTCTGAAGGACAGTTTGTTAGTATTTGGAGTTTGACATTAAAACAGAGGTACAGGTATTTGGGTGGCTCCCTTAAAATCACAAACAAAATAAGGTGTTTTCTAAAAAACCATAGTGCATTGATATATCACCTAGCATAGCATCTGTTCTCCTTCCACTAAATGGTGTCATTTTGAAGAACTGTGGTTGTGATTTTTTCAAGGGAAGGTCATTTCTCAAGAACAAGGTACCAAAACACTTATCACAGCAAACCTCTTCTAGAGATCTGCCCCTATTGTTACTATTTTTTACTACTGAAGACTTACTGACAGAGAGTTTTCAAAGATGACAGCATAGTAAGGGACAGAGGTGGTTGATGGTAGTTTTTGACATCAAAGGCAGGGTATAGATGTATGGATGGACTTTTTTAAACTCACAGAGCAGAGAGTTTATTTCCTAAAACCACTGTTGCACTTACTTTTTCACCTAAACTAAGTCTGCTTGTTCATTACACTACATTGTCATTCTGAAGATTGTTGGACAGAGTTTTCTGAAGGTGAAACAGGGTATTTTGTTGATGATTGGGCATTTATTGATGATCAAGTAAACATCAAGGGCAGAGTTATAAAGGCAGTGATTGACTTCTCAAAAAGTCACAAGTGAAAGGTTTTTCTCTTAACACAGTGGGCTATTTTTTCACCTAATCACAGGCTCTCTTTCTTGTCCCACTGTGTGGTTTCCACAGAAGTCTGCTGACAGGGGCATGTTTCAAGGTAAATGACCTAAAAGAGCAGGGTTATAATTTTTGAAAGTTAGTTTCAAAGACAAAAATACAAGTGCAAGCAGGCCTCTAAGCAAGGTCACAAGAGGGGATTTGTTCAAGACTGCGCACAAAGAATCTACAAAGCAGTTCTTACACATAGTGCCATTGTTAAGAAGGATACATAGCTGAAATGCATCCAAATTGGAAGAAATGTTGTTAATAAGTATTGAGGGGGGCTTATCCAAGGAAGCATTGTTACATTTCTTCCAAACCACAGTGTCCATATCTGTCCAAGCAGTTTGGTGGCCTGTCTCAATCCAGCAGAGCATTCCTCATATAGTGAAGGCAGTTTACCTCTTCCAAGGTTTATTTCAAAGACAGAATGCCTCCCAAACGAGATCACAAAGGCGGACAACATAAGAGATATGAGCCTATCTCCATAGAAGACATCAATGCTCATCCCTCAGTACTTTTCAATTTCCATGAGGTAGGCTGTCTTGATTTCTGTCAAAGGATAGAGGAAGTCAAGAGTTTCTCGCCACTCACACATTTGTGCGCTTTGAAATTCAAGAACAAACACTTCCAGCTTACAGGTCTTGACTTCAAAATCTCCCCAAGGTATGTATCCAAGGCTACTAAGATCCCGTATCATGGTGAAAAGTGGTTTAAGCAAGCACATCTTGATCTGGAGGATTATAAACCTTTCATCAAGCCGGAACATAGGGAGACCATCACTGCTATTTTTCCTTTCTCTTATCTTCTTGACAGTTATGCTTCATTGATGAAGGCCATAATGAGATACTTCACTTGTGAAGGGAGGTTTAGCCAAATCTTTGCCTATCATGTTCGCTTGTTGATGCATTTTACCAGGAGCAGACAATTAAACCTCCCATACTTTTTGTCCAAGAGCATAGAGAAAATGGCAGCTATTGTCCAAAAGAAAGCTCCACCTCAGCAAATCCCTTCTCTCTTTCACCATTCCTTGATCAAGATCATTTTCTTACACCAGCTAGAGAAGAAGGGAGTTTCATGGGAGTCATTCATTAGCCATGATGATTTCGCCACTGTCCCTCCTATTCATGTGTCTCCTACTCAGCCTGTCCATCGCCCAGTGCCTTTATCTAGTAGGCCTACCCCTAAAAAACTCAAGATGATCACTGGGCAGCCAAGTACACAAGGAGAAGGAGAGGGCAGTGAGCCACAGGGAGAAAAGGAGGTTGATGAGCAGCAGCCAGATTTTGAGGGACAGCAGCAGTTAGATATCATTGGACAACAGCTAGAGGTTGATGAACAGCATCAAATTCAAGAAGAGGGACAGCAGACAGAGGTTGAGGTACAGCAGCAAGTACAGGAAAAGGAACAGCAGCGGACAGAGTTTGAAGAGCAGCAGGTTGAGCAAGCAATTGAAACATCTTTTGAGCCACAAGTTGGACAGGATGTTGAGGAAGGACAGCAAGCTGAAGCTGCCTCCTTGATGGTGACCAGAACTGTCCCTAAGAAGAGGAAATTGCCCAAAAAGACAACTCCTAGCTTGCCAAGGAGAAAGAGCGCTAGATTGGCCTTCAAAGGCAAGAGTACAGTTGGAGAAAGCGCCAAGCACGGAGGTAAATCAGCTGTCATCTCTATCCCAAGCGATGACAGTGACAATGAGGCACGCATCCTTGAAAATCTCCTCATTCACAAAGAAGGGCAAATCGAGGTGTTACAAGAAGATCTCCAAAGAGCAAGGAATTTCAATCATTTCTTGGAGGTTGAGAACAAACAAATGAAATTTCATCCAGCCATTCATGAGGCAAGGGCCATTAAGTACAAAAAGGAGGCAGAAAAGGCGCAAGTAAGAATTGAAGAGCTTATTGGCGAATTTGATGATGACGAAGAGGAAGACCAGCCTAGGCGAAAGAGGCCTAGAACCATCGGGCTTAGGAGAGCCTTGGAGAAACGGAAGGCTGAAGAACAAGCTCAATTCGAAGCTTTTCCTCTCACTACCCTCTTTGAGCGGGAAATTGAGGAAAACAAGGAAGCTTGGCTTGAGAGGGCTAAGCAGCATTTGGAGACCAAGCTTGAGAAGGCAAACAGGGATCTCGAGCTACAGAGAAAGAGAACACTTCACTTTTAGAAGCTAAACCAATTCGCCAGGCGCAAATTGAAGGTGGCACAAGAAAAATTGAAGAAATTGAAGGAGAGGCGCCTAGCACGGAAAGAGGCAAAAAGCATATCAGCCCTCGATATTTTAGCTTCAGCTTCGGAACATGTTTCTATGGACCCTTGAGGGTCATACATGCCAATTTTGGGCCTGTTTTGAAAACTTTTTGTTTTTTGGCATTTTTGGGGTTTTCGCCAAAAACTCATAAATGCGCCATTTCAGTTTGAAGAGTCGTCAAGGGAGGAGGGTGATACCAATGGATTCCATAATTTCATGAGCAGCTCTCCAGCGATTTTCAGGGCATTTGAAGATCATTCGCCCCTCCAAATTGGCGAAAAATAGCCTCATTTTGCACATTCTGCCCGCCCTATCAGCAGCCTGCTATTTTCTGGGTTTTTTCACACAGGTACAGTTTTGAAGGACTTTCAGAGATCAGATTGAGATGATTCCACTTGCATTGGAAATCAGACACAGAGAGCTTTCCAACGAGCCATCATGAGCCTCATTTCGACATCGGGAAGGCTTCCATTTGCATCCAGCAAGTCAGGGGACCTTTTTCAGGCATAAATATGAAGTATTTTTGCAATTTTTGAACTCCAAAAATCTACTTTTCCCAAATGTGCGTTAGGCTATTTTTATCATGGGAAAATCATGTAAAGTCAATATAATTTCCGTTTTTAGCAATTTTTTAGATATTTTATTAGATATTTTGTGCCTTGGGCTTTGCAAAGCCTCAAGGACAAGTTTAGATATTTTGACTTGGCCAATGGGATAGCTAGTTGCTCCATGAGGTTTTCCTCCTTCTAGCCTATTTATCCCATGGTTCTCATTGTAAATAAGAGGCTGAACTTGAGAGAAGAATTAATGCATTGGTCATTTGAGCTTTGAAGAATACACTTGAGTTATGATGTTTGGATTGCCTCTTGGATGCTTTTGAGGAATGTTGAAGGCTTGTTGATGGATTCCTTAACATGGTAGAATGGTATAGTGCTTCTTAATGTTGTTTTGTCTTCTAGTTTTCACTCATATTTCATTTTTCTTGCTGTTATAGATCAGTAAAGATTGATTTTGAGACATGCCCATGGAGGCACCTCAAAATCCCTGAATCTTCATAGCTTGATGTTTTCTTCTCCCTTAGTTATGCTAAAGAATTCTTAGCTGCTCTTTAGTAACCTAAGGTGTTGTTGCTAGGTTTTATTCATCAGTTCCATGTATGTTGAGTAGGATGTATGGTTTGCCCTACCTACCTATCAGCTGCCCATAGTTCTGTCCATAAAACTTTCTCTTTGACTGGTTTGTTGATCATTTTGTTGAACCAAGGAGGCCTAGTCCCGATCTAGCCCTTTGCCTAAAACTATGAAAACTTATTTGTCCAAGTACCCAATGACTTAGAGACTATGTTTAGGCGTTCCGACATAGTTTATGAGTTGTTAGTTTGTCTCATGTGTTTTCCCCAAAGTCTGATAGCCTTTTCCCGAAGTTAGAGGGTCATATACCTCTATGTATGGCTTGAATGTTTGATTTCTATGTATTGATTAGCTTATAGTTATTCCTAGCATGATTAATGGCTCGCTATTACATGTTTATGTCTGTTATTAACTAGTTTTCACTTGAAATCCCTTGTCTTTCACCAACTTATTGTTCATTTAATCCATTTTGCCCAGAGATCCCTTCTATTGTGAATCAAATCGGCCCTACAGCAGCTTCACATCATCACCTCATAAGCTTCCTTGACCTGTTTGACCCCATAGCCCAATTTATCTACATCTTGTCATCCAGTTTATGTATTTGATCAGTTTCATTCCTCACAAACTTAAAAAACCAAAAAACTAAAAACATACTTCATAACTAGCCTAATATCAAAAAACCGCAAGTAAACACACAGACATCTTTTGCACTTATAGAGAGAGCCCTCTCTGAGTCCAGGAAGGCTAGGTCCTTGGGCTCCAAAGCTTGGTTTGATGTTACATCGTCATTTGGCTAGCCAATCGGCCAAATCACGGGACCCTAACGATTATAGGTATACATAACTAATAACTGGAATATGGAATGGGGGTGATTGGTTGAAGAGACATTTGGCTCAGAAAATCTATGGTATCTGATGTATAATTATACTGGTTATTATGTGGATTCTATTGTTTTTGTATCCACGGTATTTTTGTTGTTATTATGTTGTTTATAAACATGTATGTTGAAAGTGATGATATATGGCTCTCTCCATGTTTTTACTTTTGAATGAATGCACAATGTATCTATGGTCAAATATATTGTATTTAAACTTATGATGTAGGGGGGGAATGCTTCTTAGTGATTCTAAGATATGTACAAGACCCCTATTCTTAAATCTGTTGTTTACACTTGTAGATTCAATTTTTATGACATGTTTGAAAGAATTCCTGTCATGGATAGTGTTAGTGCAAGGAGTCACTCCTTGACTGCATAAGGAGTAAGGCTTACATATCATAGTTCATTTAAAATTTTAAAGGGGTTGTTTGAGTGGTGGGATGGTTTCTCAAATATTTTGAAATGATCTTATGTTCTTTAAGACTTTCATGCATTTGAAAAGTTGTGGCAAGTATAAATTGTGTGGGTAAAAGGTAGTATAGGGAGCATAGTGTACAAGTGGAAGAATATGAATAAATGGTACCTATTTCAGGAAATATTCCTATCCTAAATCAGTGACAAAACTATGATGATGAATCTTTACACAAAATCTGTTTATGAAAAGTAAAACAATATTTAGAAAATAGATTGCATGTATAAAGTATTCCACAAATCCTTTATGAAATATTCACTGACATGTTCTATTACACACATATAATTTGTAGAAAACTGAAAGTGGATAATCTACTGTTAAATCCTTTAACAACTTTCTTGAGAGTTTTAATTAGTGATTAAGCCTCTTAATATTTAATTTTCAATCTAGGGCTCGTAAGCTTTGAGTTGTACTGCGTTTTTGGCTCATCTTATGATCAGAGCATATAAATTCCTTGTTAATGATTGTTAAGTACACATTATTCTATCAATGAAGTAAACTAGCACTCATCTCTCTCTGCCTTGAATTAAATCAACCAAATTGAATCAATATTAAATTAAATTCAAATAAAAATAACTCTAATCTACATCTAAGCAATACTAATCACAATCCAAGCAATGCAAATTACTATTTAAATGATATTAATTTCAATCTAATTAATGGAAATCTAAATACAAGAATCTTAAGTCAATCAAGATTAATTTAAAATGATACCAAACTTATGCTAAATATTAATCCCAATAAACTTCACTCTCATTCAAATGATCTTAAACTAAGGCAATGAACAAAGAAGACTTCAACTAATCTAGTTCTTGGGATGCATAAAACAAATCAAATAAGCATTCAAACTAACCTTTGTCACCACTCCACAATTGCTTCAAAACAAACTAAGTAAACCAAGATTCTAATTGACATGATTTCAGATCTAAAAGAATACAAAATAAGAAACTATTTTATCCTTAGATTACATTAATCAAACTCAAGAAATCATTCAAACATAAGCACATTGACTAATGGTTCTACCAATAACTAATTACAATTATAATGAATTGCAAAACTAAACTACAACTCCAAACAATGATTCAATGGTCCCGTTGCATTTCTTTCAAATACTTGGTTGACAAAAAAAAATGTTACAAGAAATTATAGTGGATCAGTAAGGTACATAATCGATTTCAATTCATATTTAAAAGAAATGGAGTTATTGATCTATTATTTATCCAATTAAGAAGCACGTTTGAATATTCCAATCATAAACCTGTAACAAAGGGGTTATTCATGCAATAAAATCATTGATCAACACCATTCATTTTAGTATGCAATGAGTTAGAGATAAATATTTATTTAAAAATAAATTACAGTCTTGAGTACAAAATTGTAATTATGAGATATAATTAGCAAATGATTTCAAAATAAAATCCCTACACCTAGATCTATCATATGATGTTTTATAGAACTTACTTCCAGGAGATGGTAGGCCTTTTCCACTCCTGGAGAAAGTCTAAACTAAATCAATGCCTAAATATTAAGCAAAACCATAGCATTTACAAAGAATTCATGGCAAAGTCAAATTGACTTAAGATCCAAATCATAAGTTCACTTACATACATTCCTTCAATCATTTGTCTCATGTTCACACATTTTTTTCCTCCTCCTTCAAAAACTTCCAAATATTACAATACAAACCATGGCTGAGACATTTATAATATTTACAAGGCGAATTAGTCATTTTCCTCAATTCTAGAAAATTGAACAATTTTAACAAACTGACCTCAAAGATATTGGTCTATCTTCCTTACCATGGATATTTTTGGAAAAAGGTTTGGAGGGAGCCTAATTTGTTATATTTTCAACAAAAACCTCTCTTGGATTTGTCTCATTCAAATCCAGATACTTGGACATTGTGCCCAACATTGGTTTTCTGGCTCTTTTTGCAAGGTTCTAGAAGTCTAGAAAAACAATCATTTTTTACCAAACTGCCTCCAAGACCCACGTATAAATTTTAGAATAATTTGAATCTGGAGAAATAGTTTTGGATATACATAACTGGTTATATTGTTAACAAACCCATTTTCTTAGAAGTTCCAGATACACCTCGAGCTGCACACAGATCGAGGTCAAACTTGGTGGTTTGGAAACTTTGCACATTTTGAGCAGATTTGTTAATTAGCTCCTAGGGACCCACATGTGTGACCTAGATGAAATCCAATGCATGGAAAGGTATTAAAACATTATTTTGGTCAATAAAATCCCTCATTTTTCCCCATAAGTGTGTCTGGATGTCGAAACTCCAAATTGGTTATTTTCGTAATCTACTTGCCGTAACTAGTTTAACTGGCTTGTGAAGAATTTTGATGATAGAACCTTGTGAAAAATGAACTTAGAAAAACCGTCATTATCAAATCATGACTAAATCATATCTAATCATAGCAAATCTAAGAAAATTGATGATAATCAACCACGAGACGTAAATCATGAATTAGCGAAAAGTGATGGAATTATGGTGTGAAATGAGTGTAAAGGTGTTAGAATTTAGCTTATGAATGGTGGTAATATATAGTGGAAAATTGGGCATATTTGATGCCCAACAAGCTTCTCACTCGCACTTTACTAGTTGCTGCAGTTCATATTTTAGAAGAAATTAACAAACAAAGGAGACACACCACACATTAGATGTTCCTTGAATCAAAAAATCCTTGAGCATGAAGCAAAAAGGATTTTTATTATATTCAGTATTCAGGTAGACTAACATCCAACCTGGAAAGAGTATTTACAAGTGTTATATCTAGAAAGAGAGGAACCAAATCCATCTCTTCTAAAAGTAGGGAAACATTAATTCTAACATAACATATGTGTCAAAAGACATTACAACCTTATCTAATCGAAAACTAATAGAAAGGACAAATGGAGAAAGAAGAAGAGAAGAAATGTGGGATGGAATGCTGAGTGTGCTGTCATGCTACCCCTTTTTCTGCTGATTTATCTCCTTGTGTCTTGGGTCTTTAATAACCATGTAGCTCCATTTATTAAGACCTCCAACAACTTCATAACCACCTCTTACTATCTATCACTTGTATTATCCATTTGGTTATGGGTTCTTATCCATCCTTAACTAGCTCGAAAAAATTTGTTGATGGGTGTCAAAATTCAGTTAAAATAGGTGCTACCGAAAATTCCAGTAAAAACCTGTAACTGCGCAAAATATGGAATGCTACCGGAAATTTCACTAGCACCCTATTTCTTTTTCAAAATACACAAAAAATGCTGAAAATTATGTGCTGACTTATATTCCTTGACACCTAAGCTGCTGTTCAAAATTGTAACTGATAATAAAAAAGGAACTAGTACCAAAAAACCTTTTTACCTTCCCTCTAAGTGTGATGCAGCTTCAGCCAGTTTATCCAAGTTAGTTTTGATGTCAGTAGCTAATTTGGATCTGGTTTCTCTTTTGGTTTTTTCCTTGACAGGGGCTTTGTCCTCCTTGTAACCCTTTTGTGTTTTTATTCTCTTTGAGGGCTCTGAGTGTTGTTCTGAAGGGGTTGAATTCTTGTTTTTCTTCATGGTTTTCTCTGTCTTTGAACCTTCAGGTTTTCCTTCAATATCAATGACCTCTGTCATTAGGCTTGGATTATGTAGAGCCTTGGCCTTTAGCCTAAACTTTTTGTTGTCTCTGGTATGCCTCTTTCTGGTGCCAACAATAGGTTTGGCTTCTTGTTTCTTCTTCTTACTACTGATGTCATATCCAAAATCCTTAAGGAGTTCTTCATCTGATGTTTTAGGATGATACTCTTTCAGCAACCTTTTATGAATATGTGCTTCCGGAATTTTCGGTAGCACCTACGCTATTGATTTATCTGCAGTTTCAAACCTTCCTCTTTTGGCTCTAGTGTATACATTAGGAAATTAAGTAACAAGGGGCACTATTTTCATGTATTTTGGTTTTCTTACTGAGGAGCTCTCTCCTTTTTCCACCTTTCTCTCGGCCTTAACTGTAGAAACCTTCTCTTTTTTTCCCTTGGCATTCTTATGAATGTTTTATTTTTTGCCTTTCTCTTTGTTCTTCTTTTTTCAGGCTGAGGGTTTGGCTGTGAAACTAGAGGTGTAGGTGTAGGTTGGTTTGCACTGTAGAATAAAAATTGGTCCCAAGTCTAGTTTCTCTTTCCCAACTCTTCTTCAACTAGAACTTTGATCAAAGCTTGATGGTACAAGCTATACTTAGAAACATCAACATGATTTTGAACCCTTGCTGAAATATTAGTTAGGATTTTCAATAAGAAAAGTGGCAGATTCAATGTATTCATCCCTGCAATATGAAAAATAAACCTCATGTGATAGAGGAATACAACTATATACCTCCTTTCACAAGTAAGGTATATCTTGATAAGTTTGATAGCTTATGCCCAGTCATTCTTAAGGTAGCTGCTTGGGATGCCTTTTTCCCAATTTGGATCTCTGTGAGAACCTTTGAGGAAGCTATTGAGATCACCTCCTGTAATAAATTTTCCCTTGAACCACCTTTCTCCTTCTTGGGGAAGGTTAAAGGCTTCAGCAATGGAGTCTTCAGAAACCTGCAAAGTAAGGCCATAAACTGTAGCTTCATGTCCATTAAAAGAGTTATCAAACTCTTGAGAAACTCCTGAGTGAGAGCTCCCTAACCTGGTACAAAGAGGATATCACCCTGACTACATAAAAAAACTTCTTACCCTTGAATTGGCATCAACCAGATCTGCACCTTGTGGCTCTATTCGATTATCTTACCACTTCTTTTAGTCATCTTCAGAAAATAAATGACTATGTCTCCTACAACTGATATGTGGCAGAGTACGAATAGTTTTACCTTACAGGTGTGGCCTGTATTCACCTTTGAAAATATTTTCTGAAAACCAGACTCCTCAAAATATGACTCTCAGCAAATTCTAACTCAAATAGTTAAAACTTCGAATGACATTCTCCTGATTTTTAGGTGGTTTTAAAATCAAATTTTGGTTCATCACCCAATGAAAATCATCCTTCATCATTGAAAATATTCCTCACCGTGATGTGCACAATGTGATACTCCATCATCACCTTCAGTTGGCTACGTTTTCTCTATGAGAGCTCCAGATGGCTTGAGACAAGTGGGTTTATGACTAACAGTCTTTGTTGTTGATTGAACAAAATTTTCGGCAACACTATTGTGCAGCCAGCCAAACGATTATGGTGTTGAGCGTAATAACCACGATCTCCTTGATTCAGAAAAACAAGTACCTAGACACATGGATAACTGACTTGGGGTTGACAGGCAGGTCAGGTAACGGTTCAGTTCATAATTGCGAATGACACATGTGGCTCAACTTATATTACGACTTGAATCAAACTAACTGACTGCAATACGACACCTATCATTAGATCTAAAAAGATTTAAAAAATAATTGAGGCGTATTTACACTATAACACGTGGCTTAAATCAAGCAGATGTGCGTTTTTGTTTATTTTTTTTTAAAACAGATTATGCTTCTGGAAATTCTGGCAACATCGGAAATAAAAATAAAAAGACAGAAATAGGAAAATAACATATTGTCCGAAAAGACTAAATTTGGTGCATCCGGAAATTCTGATAGCAACCAATTTTTTTTTTTAATTTTTTGAATTTTTTTGAAGTTTAATCCTAAAAATAAAACTATGGAAGGGACTCATGACTTATAAAATAACTATACTAATATATAGGAGGGGTCCAGATGATTTCTTGTTGACATGATGGCTTTCGTATCATTTTCCTATTTGTATTTATCATCCCTTAAGTTTTTATGAAGTTATGGGTAGTAACCTGGCCTCTTGGCCTGAAAAGGTGACTCAAATCTCGAAGCCGCATGCATAAAATTGAGTATTTGGGGTCATATCCAATGGAATGTAATGTTATGCCTATGGCTATAGCCTCCTAGCCCCTAAAATGTAGTGTTATTCCTGCGGCTATGGCTCAAAGTTGGTGAAAATGTCAATGTGACCCAAGGTTAAGAGGCCTGAATGGATGGGTTACCTCTTGAGGGTGTTGTGGTTGTTGTACAAGGTCTGTAGGTTGTGTTTTCTGTCAGTTCCACATCCTTAAGGTCACATAAGAGGTTGAATCTAATTATAGTAGCCTCTCATCCCATGTTTACCCCGGTTGGCCGGTTACTTGGGTAGATGTGGGAAGGGGGTGTTATAGAGTGGTATCATAGCATGGTTCAACCCTTGGACTGTATGGGTGGTGTGTTGGTCATTCATTTCTGTTGGTTTCATATGTGTTTCTCATACCTATGGTGTATGTTTTCTTTGCATCCGTGTTGTGTTGTCCATGGTGGCAGTAGTGTCGCCATGGAAGGACTGATGATGTTGCTCTCAACATGTTTTCATGTGTATATAATTGAATATGTGCTGTTCATGCTTGTGTATTGTGCATCGACACTTGCTTACATGTAGGTACATTTTGTGTATGATTTGCTTATTTATGCTAGGTTACATATTGGTCATGCTTGTGTGTTGTCTGTGTATGCTTAATTATGTGATGCTATATATGGGACATTCATTGGTCGCTCATGATTGGTTATACATGTCAAGTGTGTGCATTTGGTCAAGTTTTCATTGGTTTGGTGAAGGTTGTTGCACATAAGGTCATTGTATGCAATTAGGTTACCATGATGCTATTGGTATGTTATAATGCTATTGTGTTGGATAAGATAGAGTAGGAGATGAAAACCATCAAAGTGAAGTTGCATCATTGGACCTCGAGGCAAAAGCATGTCGTCATACAGGTTTGGATGTTGGGCATGTAGGTATGTAGGTTAAGGATTGTTATATGCATTATGGTTATGAGAATTACTTTCATACTATTGATGTTATGGTTACATACATTATAGATGCTAGTTGATTAGTGCAGTTATATGTACATGTATGTTATGCCCCTATATTACTAGTGTAGTCCCTTATTGTTGTTAGTATATCCCCCTTATTGTTATTTTTGTACCCCTATAGTCTCCATATTTTTATTATTGTGCCCCATAAAATCCCACTATTGTTATTTTTGTGCCTTTACATTATTATTGTTAAGTTAGTTAAGATTATATTATGACCCCATGGACTCTTATATATAGAAAGGAGGTTTTCTCATTTGTATCATCCAAGAATTGTCCATTTATGTAATTTAAATGAGGTTTACCCCTTGAAGTGGCTGATTTATAAGGCATTGATCTCTCATTTATTCTATTTTGGGAGCTGGTTTCATAACATTTGGTATTAGAGCTTTGGATTCTAGGGTTTCACTGTTTAAAACAGGTCATCGTGGAATTTTTGCTATAAATTTTGTTTTATGAAGGTTCAAAGGATAAAAAAAAAACCCATTTGTGAAGAAATCATGAGGAAATTCGTGTAAAAATTTCAGATCTTGGTTCACTATATTTTCAGAGATATGATCTGTGGAAGTTAGGGTTTTTGCAGGCTCCCGAATTTCTTCTCAAAGAGGTGATTGTGGGAAAATCGTCATAACTCTCTCTCTAAGCATCAGATTGGAATTCTGTAAAATTTGGCCGAAATTAAATAGACTTTGGTTTCTTGTGTATCAATTTCAGAGCCAAAGGAGAAAACAATGGCACGTGGAACTCCATACAAGTTCGCACTACTGAACTAGTCCACAATTATGTCATTGAGAGAGATTGGGCATAACTTTGTCTTCAACAATCCAAATAAGGTAAAACATGTGGCATTGTTAAGAATATTCATAGGGATACTAAAGGACCTAAGATAAAATCTTGGGGATTCGAAATTATAGAGATACATCATTTTCAATATTGAGCTCCTCAAAAGCAATAAAAATGTGTGCATTTTTTTTTCAAATTGCATAAGTCTTATTTGAAAAATCAGTTTGAAGTGATTCCAAAGGCATATTGAAGCATAGATATCAGTATTGGGTTCTAAAATGGCCCATAAAAATAATTCAACACCCATTAAGCCCTCAGAAGGCCTTACTATGACTCATGAAGAGGAATAAGTGCAACATGATATATTAAAATTACAAGACCAAGTGCACCAAATTTTTCTCTCGCAAAGAGTAACAAAAAATGAAATGGAAGTTTTGAAGAAAGCGTGGAAGCTAAGATGGATGGTTTGAAGAAATGCATGTAAGCTAATATTTATGGTTTGAGGAATGGTGTGGAAGCTAAGATGGATGACATGGAAGCTAAGATCGATGAAAAAATGAAAGACAACATGAAAGACATAAAGAATGATCTAAAAGCAGACATGGAAGGTTTGAAGGAAATTTTGACAAAGTTGATACAAGAAATGATTCCTAATGGTGAAAAGGTAGTAGAGGAAACTTATGATGAGAACAAAATAAACGTTAATCACGATTTCATAAACTCTAATGTTGGATTGAAGACCCACCATATTACAAATATCGATATGACAAATTTTGATGGCAAGGATCCTGTAACATGGATACTACAGATGGAGCAATATTTTGATCTCCATAATGTGCAAAATGCATAAAAGTTACGCATTGAAACTTTATATTTAGAACTAAATACATTTGTATGGTATCGATGGCTTTTCTCTCGTAAAAAAAATTTCACCTGGTCAATTTTTACAGAGGAAATGATAGCACATTATGAGGATACAAATATAAACACCTTATTTAGCCAATTGATAAATCTCAAACAAAAGGGTTCATTGGTGGAGCACATTAAGGACTTCCAAAAATTGAATAAAATGGTAACTGATATTCCAAAGGAACACAAGATTGATGTCTTCATAGGGACTTTAAATGATAACATCCAACATGAGGTTCGACTTTGGGAACTTGATTCATTGGAGAAGGCATTCAGGTTGGAAAGAAAAATTGAAAGTAAAATTATGACTAAAAGGAAGCCTACTACTCACATCTATAAAGATGGAGTGTTGCTACTCCTAGACTTCCACAACCTACAAGGTTGACACCACAACAATTGGAAGAAAAAAGAGAAAAAAGGTTTTTCTACAGTTATGATAGAAAATACACTAAAGGTCATAAGTGTGCTAAGAATAAATTATTTTACATAGATTGTGAAGAGGAGGAAGAAAATTCCAACAAGAAACTTCAAAAGAAGAAGATATACACTAGGAAGAAACCCTAGAGAAATAAGAAATGAGTCCGACCATATCCTGTAATGCATTGGCAGGAATTACCACTCTATTGTGCAGGAAAATACATTCTACGAACAGAGGCGATCTCTCTAGCCCTAGGGTGGGTCTAGAAACAAGGGAACATGATGGTTTCTAAATTCCTAGTTCATAAATGAAATACGGATTGGAATATATGTCCTACCTCAATCCAATGATCTTGATGTAATACGTTGCAGTGGTCCCTCGATCTTTTTTCTTCAAGTCTTGAAATCCATTGGTAGCGATATCTACACACCTGTACAAATATCAAGCAAACACTGAAATAATATGAGCATACATATTCATTTACGACTATCTAACTAGTTAAGGAGAGTCAGAAACTTTGAATATTAATATAGACAAAGATGGAACTACAAATCAGTCATGTCATATTAATGTATAAAAGGGAGTTTACAACCTGCACCTTGACATTGTAGACCTCCTTTGATGGGTTCGGTCAGGCACATATCCAAAGCATTCATTCATTGATTTGAATCAAAGAGGCGAAAAGCTCAAACTCTCTCTTACAACTATAAACTATTCTCTGCTATCTTCTGCACACCAGCCCTTGGTCTATTCTAGCTAGCAGAATCAATGGGATGAAGAGGAATTTATAGGAGTGGAGGAAGAGAAATAAGGGAATTTTGAGGTCTAAAATGGACCTCCTAAGAAAATTATAAAATAATAGTGGAAATAATAAAATAAGATTTGATTACATCATCAAATTTTAGAAGGAAAAATGAAAAAACTATTTTTTCAACTCATATTTTCAACTTATCTCTCTATGGGTTTACTCAAATTTCGAGCGGAAACACTCATTAGATGTAGAATTTGATTCCTCATCCAAGGATTACCCATGTTGCATAATTTCGATGGACCCTGCTACATGAAAAATGAGAAATACATGAAAAACATGATTGCAATCACATTTTCTCATGTATTTCTCATTTTTCATGTAGCAGGGTCCATCGAAATTATGCAACATGGGTAATCCTTAGATGAGGAATCACATTCTGCATCCAATGAGTGTTTCCGCTCGAAATTTGAGTAAACCCATAAAGAGATAAGTTGAAAATACAAGTTGAAAAATTAGTTTTATTATTTTATTATTTTTTAATATTTTTACTTTTTTACTCCAAAAATGGTGAATCATCCCCCATGGTTGACATTATCATCTTTAATCCTATTGGCTCTTATAAATTTTATTTTGGTTGTAAATTTTTCTTAGGAGGCCGATTTTAGACCTCAAAATTCCCCTAATGGCTTTGGGATCCACTTATTGCGGAGGAAAGGTCTATCCCTTTGGGAAGTTGCATTTTTTTAGGAAATAGAAGGCAAAAGGGATTTCCTCTACCACATCGAGTCGAAAAAACATCTATGAGTCCTCTCACGAAGTTGTTATATCTTAGAAGCTTCATTTCCATATTAAAAACCTTCCAAAAGTAGCTCGACGCAGGGGCTCTTCAGAGATAGAGTGACCACGACACGAGGCCTAGTGAAAATATGCCCATGGGTGTGAGGACATAACCACACCACATCGCCGACCCAAAATTACATCTTTTTAAGGGTCTACTTCAGGAATGGGCCATAGAGATTTTGTTTCTGGCATGTTAAGGGATGCAATGACATTCATTATGATTTGTGACAGTACACATGGGTCACCATGATGGTTCTCCAGTATTTGGAATATGGAATGCAGGGATGGTGACAAAATCTTGTGTAACAGATGCCCCCTAAAGCATGAAGTCCGAGAGAGAGGGAGGGGTGAAATGCTTTACGAGAACATGCCCAAACCAAAATGCCACCGTCGGAGGACTTGCAAGATCAAGTACAACTAATATCTCTGATACATGAGTATGAGGTATGGGCGCAACCATCCATAATAGAGAACTTGTAATAAGATCCATGGTATGGACACAACCATCCAGTGGGAAGGATCATAAAATAGACTCAGGTATGGTCGCAACCATCCAATCAGAAGAGTCGTGTATACAGTCATGACAAACCAAATCTTCCCGTAGCCTAGATTTCATCAGACAAAACCCAGGTTCTTGGGCTCTGTCCCAACCCAAACAATTAAAAATTTGGGCATGTGAATGAATGAGATGAAGTTGAACATGCAATAAATTCGCCTGGTTACCAGCCAATGATTGAAGGTGTTAACAGGCACGAGAGTGTAATATTCCAAAATAGGAAAAGCAACAATGTTGAACACAATAATGGAAAAGAGTAGCAAATAAAAATATATCAATCATGAGCCAAATATAGATCCATGGTATTAATTATAACCGCAACAAATGAGTACAATATCTTGGGGATCAAGTCCCTCAAGCTAGGCAAGAGAAGCCTCCAATGCCTAAAAGCACCAAAACATGTAATATAGCTGATACACAAGATACTGAAGCCAATACAGTGCAGTTTTAGTAAGTAACATTGTTTCTGGAAAATATGAATATATGGATCTAATAATAAAATGCTCATACACTACTGAAAATGGAGATCTATGCTCCCAAAAACTTTTCCTAGACAACCCAGAAAGGGTTTCCGAAAATAAACAAAATATTAGAATGTCGGAATCTATCCCTAGGGCTGAATAATATATGAAACTGGGCACTTGAAAGGAGGTGGATAAAACTGATGAAGAAATGAATGTACTCCTCCAATGGTATCTTCTAGTGAAAGGCTGATCCCTTCACTCAAAAGCAAACACCCCAAATGAGGTACTAAAACCTCCCCTGCAACTGCCCTCTGAAATAACGCAGTCCAAGACTGAAACTACATTTTAGGGGATGGTAATGGCTTGGCCTAGTGCCAAATGCTGCAATAATGCCCAAGGACCCTCCTTATTGACCTCCCAATGGAAGGAATGATTCCTCCACTGAAAATAAGCTCAGAAATGGCCCTATCAAACACTTCCACTGATGTACCTTGCAACACAACACAACTCTAAACAAAAACTGTGTTGTAGAAGAAATTTATAGCTTGGCCTGATGCCGAAATGTTGAAATGCAGTTCAATCACCTCTCCTCAGTGGGCACTCGAAGTCTCCTGAGGATGAGGGTGGGATTCCCACTCGGGAACACCCTTGTGCTATACAACACTATAGTATCTGCTAAACAGCTGAAGAGAGCAACAAGTCATAATAGACCATAATCAAAATAATAATCAAAACATGCTTTCCATAGCTACCATTCCCTTCCTTATATGCTTGGTGAGCTTCCTCACCTTGGGCCCCACACATTAAAGCCACTACTTCCATGCAAAGAATCTCCCTCCAAAACTGCGATGAATCTCATTGAGTGGCCACTCCCTCCATACCAGCGTCATTGATTTGGTCAAAGTTGACGCATTCCACATGATTCATCCCCTATTCACACATAAGGGTGCTTTATCCAGCTACTTTGATGACTCTTATTCACATTATGAGTGAATTTATTCCTACTAAAGAGATTTATGGGTCTCCTTACCCACTTATTATTCTATCAAAAGGACAAAAGAAAAAATTAATATTCCAATTAGTTTCATGCTAAGTTTGGAATATTATAGTCCTCCCCTCCTAAATGTTTCTTGTCCTCAAGCAACTACAAGGATAGAACTGAAGATCCTCCTCTCCTCCTCCTGTAGCATCCTCATATGATAAGCTTCTCCAATGAAGAAGACGCTCTCTCATCAATCTGTCCCCTAGTTGCTCCTCCCAAGTGTACAAGTTAGCCTTTGGTGACAAATCCAAATGGCTATCATCATGAAGAATTGGGATATCCATGGAGGCAACTATATGCTGTCTAGAGGCCTTCTTGAGGCATGGAATCTGAAAAATATTGGGAACCTTCATTCCCATGTAAAGCTCCAATCCCTAAGCTATCATCCACACAAAATGAATCACCCTCCAAAATGGTAATTCATAGAAAATATCCTTTGAAATGCTCATGAGAGGCATCTCCCAAGTGCTCAAGTTAACCATATGGATCACCTCATAAGGAAACAAAAGGTCAAATGTAGCAATCATGGATTTCCCAATGTTCTCCCTGAAGCATGGAGCATAATAGAGGTGGAGAATATCATTCCCAATGGGCACATCCAATCCATGTGTCATCCCTCCAATCATGCCCACAACAATGATAAGGACATCATCAACATATGGGATCATAATCAGAGTCATTCTGGCTGCAATATATAAGACCGGAGAAGGATAATGGTCCCTCAAGTGCAACCAACACAATTTTACTCCTAACTGCATAAAAATATGGTATGATGAGCGGTTTCCCAACCACTTTCTTGCTGCCCAAATACTCTCACATGCTTGGAGAAGGTGAATGATGTGTGGTGCCAATTGAGCACACCCTGAATAAGATATCATCTCCCCAAAATATCCTAGGGAGTGGCCATCCTCATCACTGCTTATGGCCCCAAGTAGACCATGAATACTATAAGAAAGAGTGCCCCCTCTTGGAGCAATGACCTGTACAGGGATGGAAAAGGAATGCAAATGCACAGTGAGTGAATCATGATGCATATAAACACAACCCTTACCATGTACCTTGAACAAGCTAGTGAAATGGTTCATAGATGGGCCTCCTCTCATTCCCAATGAGAAAGAAAGTGGTTTTGATAACTCTACCAAATATTCATGTCTCTCCTCCATCTCCAAACAATCCATGCACCTCCTAATATGCTGGTGCATCTCTCTTTGATGCCTTACCAATTGAATCCCTCCATGATAGTGTGATATGTCCTCATGAAATCAGTGTGGCTAGAGAGAAAATCATCATATGCTACATGTAGTAGCTTCTCCTTGAGCTTAGAGGCTCTAGTCAAGAAGATCCTATTCTAAAAATAGATGACCCCATCTCACTAAATATCTCTCATCTGATAAACGGCCATCAAGTATCCTCCATGGAAAGAGATCCTTGGAGTATTCCACCAACAACTGGGATTTCCAATAAGGATCAATACTCAATAATGACAGCACTGCTGATCTACAATGTAAAGCACCTGTCATGTTGCTGCCCTCTTCTTTGACATCTCCCATGCAAAAGTCATATGTCGGGATGTTGCTATCCTACCTCTGTTGCTCCTCCTATAGCTTCTCATTCTCAAGTAAAGTTTGAAGTTTTTGGAGGCTAGCCAACCATGGAAAGATATCACCCATCCAAAACCTTCTGAGTTTGGCCAACGTATGCATGATTTTCCACCAACATCTACCATATGTGGAAGATTCCTCACTATGTGGAAGTATCTTCTGAGTCTCCAAAGCCATCGAGTGGTCTCCTTGCACCATGATGGTGCCATCATCCTTCCGTGAAACATATTCTCTCAGAGCAAGATGTTTGGTGAGAGTGGGTAATACTGATATTGGGAGAATTTCTCCCTCCTCATTAAGCCTACCCAAGACTCTATGCGATGTACCAAGTCCTCCGAAGGTCCTCACCCCTCCTGGATCTATGAGTGGTGCAACCTATTGTGAGACATCTCTCATCAACTCCTGATATGGTGGCCTCCCTGGTGGAATGCCTCCATGTAATGAGACATCAATGTATATAGTATACTGTATATGTGAGTGGACTGATTTGTCCCTACTCTCACTATGCAAATTAGCCTCCTTCTTTTGTGCATAAACCTCCTGAAATGGATAGGGATGTGTGATCCTAATCACCTGATGCTGGCCATTATTTCCATCTTCTCCTTCTATTTGTAAAGTCTCACAATCTAAGGTGTCTTCCCCAAATGTAATCAACTACTGCACAACCAACATCACATTGGTGTCAAGGGTCTTGATCACAAAGGAATGATCTATCATGGTACTATCCTCAAAACTGTAGCAAATGCTGGGACGCACTTCCTCCACTGCTCAGTCTCCTTTGCCCATCGCGTTGGCACCCACCATTTGCTCTGGATTTTCCACACAGTCTCACATGTTAAATCCTTTTGAAATACTTTACGGGTATCTGAGGCTCCTATTATTGGAGCAATTTCTCTATTTCCATTTTCCACGAGTAATATATCTCCTCCTGATGTGACAACATTGTTACCTCTTGCCTTCTCTTCCCCTTCATCATTATTAGAGGATACATCATCATCACTAAGAGGCCCTTTGTCTTGGTTCTTTCTTGAAAAAGGGATCTCCATGTCTTCCTTTTGAGAAGAGATCTCTTCTTGAAGTGAGGATCTTGCCTTTGGCAAGGTATTCTACAAGTTTCTAACCCCTTCAATAGCATTCTGGAATGGAGTTGGTTTTATGGATCCTTCCAACTCATGCAAAGGTTTTGTCTGTTTGGGCTTGGCTAGCTCAACCAAGGAAGTTTCAGAATGTTTTAGATCAAATATTTCCACTAACCTCCTAGTGAACCCTGCATAAGTAGCTATATTTGCATGACTCAATGAAGAATGAATATAAAACCACCAATCATGAGACTTACCTTAAAGATTTAGCACTGCAAATTTACTGGCCTCCTCTTCTGAAACTTGGTGCAGCTAAAAATAAGTGTCTAGTTTCTTTACCCAAGCCTTAGTTGTGCACTTAGGTGATCCATCAAAAGTGGGCAGAAAGAATCTACACAAGGTACGCGGCTTGCACCCTTTGCTTCTATTGTGACTACTGTGTCTTCTATTTTCCTTTATTTTTCAAAACCCTTGGAATTTTAGATGCTCCTGGAACCTGCGAGATTGAGATTCATATTCTTGAAGATAGTCACCAAGAGTCTCCTCCTTTGGTGCATCTCCTTCCTCCATCTCTCTTGCTATGAATGTAGGCATGGTAGAGTGTTGTGGATCTGATTGTGTGGTTGAATGATCACACCCATAATATGCAAAACTGGAGCTTTCTTCATGTGAAAACCCTCTTGGAGAATCTCTATATCTCTCCATCCACATCTCATTGATTTCTTTATTTATATCCTGCATAGTTTGGAGAAGAAGATTTGAGAACTCCCTTCCCTTCATTTCTCCTAATAATGGGGTATTGCCTTTGTCTCTTCTGTAAATATTCTCCTTTCCATGAGAAGCTTCTTCTTCTTCTGATGATATAGATGTGATGTCTCACAGGCTGAGCCAAGATTATGCTCTGATACCACTGTAATATTCCAAACAAGGAAAAGTAGCAATATTGAACACAATAATGGAAAATAGCAGCAAATAACAATATATCAATCATGATCCAAAGATAGATTCATAGTATTAATTATAACAACAAAAAATGAGTACAATATCTTGGGGATCAATTCACTCAAGCTAGGCAAGAGAAGCCTCCAATGCCTAAAAGCGCCAAAACATGTAATACAACTGCTACACAAGATACTGAAGCCAATACAACATAGTTTTAGTGAGTAACACTGCTGCTGGAAAATATGAATATATGGATTTTCTAATACAATGCTCATACAAGACTGAAAATGGAGATATATGCTCTGAAGCACTTTTCCTAGACAACCCAAAAAGGGTTTCCGAAAATACACAAAATATCAGAATGTCGGAATGTAGCCCTAGGGCTGAATAATCTCGGAAACTGGGCACCTGAAAGGAGGTGGCTGAAATTGATGAATAATTGAATGTACTCCTCCAATGGTCTCTTCAAGTGAAAGGTAGATCCCTTCACTAAAAATAAAACACCCCAAATGAGGTACTGAAACCTCTCCTACAACTGCCCTTTCAAATAATGCAGTCCAAGACTGAAACTGCACTATAGGGGATGGTAATGGCTTGGCCTGGTGCCAAATACTACAATAATTCCCAAGTAACCTCCTTACTGACCTCCCAATGGAATAAATTCTTACTCCATTGAAAATAAGCTCAGAAATAGCCCTATCAAACCCTTCCACTGCTGCACCCTGCAACACTGCACAACTCTAAACAAAAACTGTGCTGTAGAAGAAATTTGTAGCTTGGCCTGATGCTGAAATTTGGAAATGCAGCTCAATCACCTCTCCTGAGTGGGCACTAGAAGTTCCCCGAGGATGAGGGTGGGATTCCCACTCAGGAACACCCTTGTGCTAAACAACACTGCACTCTCCGCTAAACAGATGAAGAGAGAAACAATTCATACAGACCATAATAAAAATAATAATCAAAACATGATTTCCATGGTTTCCATTCCCTTCCTTATGTGCTTGGTGAGCTTCCTCACCTTGGGCCTCACACATTAAAGCCACTACTTCCATGCAAAGAATCTTCCTCCAAAACTTCATTGTCTCTCATTGAATGTCCACTCCCTCCATACCAGCGTTGTTGATTTGGTCAAAGTTGACCCATTCCACATGCTTCATCCACTATTCACACATAAGGGTGCTTTATCCAGCTAATTTGATTACTCTTATTCACATTATGAGTGAATTTATTCCTACTAAAGAGATTTATGGGTCTCCCTACCCTCTTATTCTTCTATCAAAAGGACAAAAGAAAAAATTAATATTCCAATTAGCTACATGCTAAGTTTGGAATATTACAGAGATAAAACACCAATAATGACAATGGTTCTCAAGGTACTGCTAATACAATCCAAAGAATGTGAAAAATGAACTAGATTCGAACATCTGTGAAATCATCCGATCGAAGGCCAATGATGAGAACATGTCTTCGAATGCGAAGAACTTACCATTGAGGCATGCAAGCTCTAAGGTACCAAAAGGGAGTCTCTAGATCAACTTCCTCGATAATGAGTTGAACTCGACAGGAAATGATCGATCGAAGGAGGTCCATAATGTTTCCCACATCATCGATACGAGACAGAGGAATAATATGATAGTGAATCAAGACTGAACAGAGGGTCATGGGTTGAAAACTGCAGAAGGGACTTCTCTTGAACATATTGGTGACATGACTCCGAAATCTGGTAGTATTTGACATCGAGGGATCTGAGGTCATGGTGATGAGGCAAAGAGCAGATAAGAGGTATAAATGTATAACCTAAACCTATGGAGGAAAAATGACGAATGTGGGATGTCCCCAACCCGACACGAACTGCAGACAAGTGTCATGTTTAGGAGTGACATACTACCGATGCAACTGATAACTAGTTCCATTTTCCCCCACCATTTATGGAAAGTACCCCAATTATTTTTGGAAACAAGCTTGAAGGGGATAGCATATGCTTGTCATGTAATTTTTTCCTTCGAAAAAATCCAGCCTAGTACATTTTACCAGCCCTAGGAAGGAGGAACTCGGTAATGTCATGGCGACGACTTCCAATTTCATTTAGATTTAACGAGTTTGACAAAGGGAAAAATCAGTGTATTTTCACATTTAGAGAGTTTGAAAAGAGGCAGAAAAGAAAACTCCAACAGGTCCCTTTTCGTAGGTTGTCTCTGAGATCCTAAAAGGTAGAAAACAATATATGAGAGAACTTCTTAGTCATGTTCGACTAAGTCATTCCTTTTTCATAAATAATTTGTCCCAACCCGAAAAAGGGGTAAAAATATACTGGGAAGATGACGTTTTTTAGCCTTTAGCGAGTTCAAAATGACAAGAGCTCGACAATCTTTTCATATTTTGAGAGTCAGAAAAGAGCTAAAAGATGACTCGACCTAAAGGAACGATTGGTATAAAGGATAGCAACTGGTTCTGGTAATGGTAGAACTACTCAGAACATGATAAAATTCAAGAGGTTGGCTAATAAGACCACTCATCGCAACAGTTCCTCAGGAATGGGTAAAACAACCAAGTGAAGGCGTATGATCGGCCAAGCAGATGGTGACGATGGAATGAGAAAACCAAGGTTCATCTAGCAAAACAGGCTGATAAAATGGAAATCACAAGAGGTAAAATAAGAATGGTTTCATTTTTTACACAAGGTTGAAATAAGGAAACTTTGCTTGAAGTTGGTTTCATTTTTACACAAGCTTGAAACTTTTTAGAAAACTATCCTTGAAACCGGTTTCATTTTTACACAAGCTTGAAATGGAAACAAACTATGATTGAAATAAGTTTGCATGCCCCCAACATGATGACTCAATTCGAGGTATATGCCCCCCAAGCTTCAGTGTATTCATCGAAGTAGACTGCTAGTTACTAACAAGTGGATAGAATGAAGGTTCAATTTTGAGGTCAGGTGGAAGACTCGACTTTGATTTTATGAGACCTAATCAAAGACTTGAATTGAAAATGGAACTCTTTTCATTTTTTAACAAGGTTTACATAGTAAAAGAACTATCCTCATGACACCTTGTTTCATTTAAAGAGCCTGACACAAGACAAGAACTATGCTCTGAAGAGCTTGTTTCATTTTTTAAGGAGCTTGACACAACGAAAGGAACTATGCTCCGAAGGAAGCTTGTTTCATTTTTTAAGGAGCCTGACACAAGAAAATGAACTATTCTCCGACAAGCTTGTTTCATTTTTTAAGGAGCCTGACACAAGAAAATGAACTATGCTCCGACGAGCTTGTTTCATTTTTTAAGGAGCTTGACACAAGAAAATGAAATATGCTCTGACGAGCTTGTTTCATATTTTAAGGAGCTTGACACAAGAAAAGGAACTATGCTACAATGAGGATCATGATGAATAAGAAGTCATGGCTTCCAAGAGGTTCTCATATGATGGGAGAACATCTCAGAAATTAGGATCCAATGCCTCTACTACATTGTGTACTACCTCACTGACTAAATTATCAGTGGACGTGGAGATGGAACAGGTGGCCACATAATTGACCCATGGTGGGGAAGATACCACCGAAACGTACGAACCAGTGAGGGATGATGGTGGACCAGGAGCCAAATTAGGACCAATGAATGAAAGATGATCAATGGTCACAATTCATCCTTCATGTGGAAAACAGAACACACGAAAGAGAAAAGAGACAAGCGCTCCCATGACATAAGTATAGTCATGCCCCAAGAGTAAGTTAAAATCCAAGGGGCCTTGGACAACCATCACGTCTATATAGAAAATATTTCCTCCGAAAGTAATAGGTAACTTCGGAAGGATCCCTAATGGCTGATCAGTTTCTCTGTTAAAAGCTAATAGGTTTTGAGTAATAGGCACAAGTTGCAGAGAACTGAAATCTTTCCGGGTAGTTGAGCACAAAATACTAATCGAGGTGCCTTCATCTATAATCATGCCTAGTACGACCATATCGTAGGCTTGTACAGTGATCTCAAAATGCACATAATAAGGAATATAGTATCCCGTGAATCAACTCTAATCAAATGAAGCGACCAAACTACATGGATGGGGTGCCATAGGAATAAGAGGATTATCCCCTTGCATTACGGGAGTGGAAACACCATCCTTATGAACTATGGGAATGAGAGAAAGAGGATCACTTTTTGGGACTGTGGTGACGGGAGTCGGAGGATCACCCTCTTGGATCATGGAAATGGGAGGATCACCCCCTGATCCAGGGGAATCAGAGGACACAAAAAATAACTTGACTGGGATGAGACCCACTCTCGACGAAAACAACCTGATGAACTATAGGTGGAATCAGGTATAACTTTTTCTCAACCAATGATTGGTAGGAAAAGGACTCAAGAGACTAACTTTCAGAGAGAGAGGAATTGACCGGAGATGAATCCCAATCAACGACTTGATCAACTATCAGAGATCTCGAAGAAAAATTCTGGTAGCCAACAGGAGGACAGGACTCAGAAGCTGAAAGGGTATCCAATACTTTAGAAGCTTCATCCATATAAGGACATAGGTGAATGGGATGGTTCCCTTCACGCAACCTATAGGGAATTTTGATCTTACCATGTTTCTTATGAGTCTTATTATCTCTATTTGAAGGCTCATCATTAGTGTGATGCCCAAAGGTTGATGCTGAAAGATGAATCGGGTCAACAGACCACACTTCTAGCACCTTGGGAATACCAGAGTAATCACGAAGAAGGTGGTCACCCTCGCATAGCTTGCAAGGGTATTTGAATTTACAAGACGTAAAGAGGGGTTTCTCAAAATTAGTGGCATGGGTAGCGATAGTTTCTAATTTTCCCCCTATTTTATTTTCCTTCTTCTTCTTTGACTTCTTCTTCTTCTTAGCCACCTGGTTACTAGAATCTATAATTTCACCAAGGGAAGGGGGAGAACGAGGTGAAGAGATAGGTGAAGAAGGTGAGGGTCCAACCTTGAGATCAACTTGGGGCTGACATGGTTCAGGTAGAGGAGAACTCGGTTGAGAAAAAGTTGGTATATTCGAAACCACAGGAATTGAAAATAACCAAACTGGTAGACCAATGGTTAATCCCGGGAGGGACAACATTTCCATATACACGGCACCAACATTTCCAAAAGAGGGAAAAGAAACAGGATTCCCATCTGAGGAGACCCCTGGGTTGATGGACTCAGGAAGTGTTGCCATTGACCTTAATCTAATATGAGGATGGTTAATACATTGAAACAAAATTTTTCCTTTTCATGTTTTAAGAGTCGAGAAAAGGAAAAAAGGTGACTCTACCCACTTTCAGATTTAACAAGCTTGAAAGGACAAGGGCTCAATGATGTTTTCAATTGTAAAGAGTCAATAAATATAAAAAATGACTACTCAAGATATTCTAGGCATACAGGGTGACCGGGTAATCGTGAACTGAAATATACACCTTGGTGATCAAATGAAAGAGGAAAGACCAAGGACTTGATGTACGACAACCAATCTCCCTGAATGTTGTGTTCGATGTATCACGACTACAAGGCAGCAGACTCAGTTTCTTATGGATAAAGGATTGTAAGCTATAGGGGTCTCCCTTTATATACGCGACAGTACGGGGAGCATAAGTCCGCACTAGCGTTGTCTAATGCAAGATTGCAAGCAACAACGGCTAGGTTTAATAATGCCCAAACACGTCACTAGCCTATAAATCTAAGTGTCAGTGTTAAGTTTCAATGCTTCCTTAGGTTGATTGAGTTAATTATATAGTTTATCTTGAAATTAGGTTTCAGTTTGAAGGCCCTACCGAATGTTACCGCAAATCTCTAATGTACAACTATATGAGAGAAATAATACCATTCCATTTCGATGAAAAGATAACTAAGTGAAGGATAGAGGTTCGCAACAAAGCAGCAGTCAAGAAAATGCAAGAATGACACTTTCCATAATTCTACTAACATGACCAAAGAAAAAAATGAAAAATTTTCTTTTGTGTTTCACTTTATGAAAAAGGGAAACTAATAACGCAAAAGAGTACTTTTCATTTCCGAATGAGAAGGAAGAATGCAAATTTTTTGTTCTTTTGTATAAGTGATAAGCAATAATGCAATACTACACTAAAAAAACAAATACTAGCTTTGAGTAGCTTTGAATGAGATCGTCAAAATATGAAGAGATCAACTCCAAGAAAACATAAACACGCACTCAAAACTAGGCATGCATTTCCTTATGCAAAATAAAGGGCTTTTTAGTCTACTCAATGAGCAATGTGATCTATGCTTGGGGCGATGTAGGGAGAGTCAAACATACACGTAATGAAAGCTTGAAAACCCTAACTCACTTACAATCAACTGAAAAGGCAGAGAAACCACACCAAATGCTAAAAATGAACGATTAAAATGACTCATAAACAGATAGACACCCAACGAACATGCAACCAAGCGAATGGTTTGAAACACCTAGAAACCCTAGGATGGATAAGTCACACTATTCGAATGAGAGATAACACATGTTAGCGCTCTATAATTTATAATATTGGCAAGACTAAATTATAAAGAACAACATCAAAACCACTTGAAGCCTAGGATCTAGCCCTCCTAGACTCAGAGAGGGATCTCTCTATAAGATTTAGATTTGTTTTAAGCTTTCTCATATTAGGCTAGTTAAATTAAATGTGGGAGTTGTTTTTGTTTGATTGTTTGTGGTTGGATTTGAGGGATTTATTTAAACTATTTCCATTGGGCTATGGATTCGAAATAGGCTGGGTGCATGCATCAATTTCGAGAAAAAATGGAAGGCAAGCTAGTTGTGAATACTGGTGTTTTATAACTAAGTGATGATATGAAATGAGAAAAAGTTTTCAGTAATTACCTAATAGAAATTAAGAATTAGTAGATCATACATTAGAAGAAAACATTAAAATTGTAAGAAGAGTCAGAATTAAGGTACTCTGAACAGTAAATCTTAAACTAACTTTCCCGTTTTACAATTATATTTTTAAACAATGCACATGAAAATATGACAGTGGAAAAACATTAAATTTGATAAAGGAAAAACATCATCGGGATAACACAACACATGAATCTTAAAAACTGATCTTTTATTGATGCTCCAGCTTGAAAATTACAAAAGCTCCCGATCAAAAGCACTTACAAACCAGTGTCCAACCCCCTAATACTGAATAAAATTCTATATTTAAACTATTTGCAACTGATTACCATTTAAAAAGAGGCAATCTGATCACTTATTATAAAATAACCGAAATTTGACATGTGCGCCTCATGCATGGACATGTTATAACGAATTTTTTAACATATTTCTAAAGTCATTATAAATCCATTATTCAGTGTAACGGATTTTTTAACAGATGTCTAAATTCATTATAAAGCCTTTATTCAGTGTTGTAGTGGTCTACTGTGCTAGCAAATTTGATATTGTTGAGTTGTTCTGATACGCTGGATCTGCTGATGTAGATAATTCATTGATCTACATGTTTTGTCATCATGTTGGGTTGTCATCCTCCCTAGAGTCCATAAAAATTTTCCCATTCCTTTTGAGTTGAAATATTAGTTCTGTTCAACTTTTTGTAGACTTCATCAGTCTTGGTGTACTTCAAAAATGTTGGCCTCAACTGAAAGATGTGCCTAATTTCATGTTGTATGAAGACATCATTGCTGATAACTTCATAAAATTCTTTCCATGTCATAGTGTTCTTCATATTGGTATGCTTGGATGTATCCTTTGAAATATATGTGAGATTTTTTACATAATCTGCCCTAGGCATCAGCTTATCATTGATAACAAATAAGGAAGACAATCCCTTTTTTTCAGTGGCTCAATCTTATTGAAAAATCTACTTACTCCAATCTCCATCTAATGACATATTTCTTCTAGATGTGTGAATAGACTCTTCCTATTCAACACCTTTTTTACCTCAAGTAAGGTGGTTGTTCTGTCTGCTACTTGCAATTGTTCCAATTCATGATTGATTTTAGAATTCAAGAATCTAATGATATTGTTAGCAGTTTGGGGCTTATCTCCAAGTTCATCATTTTCTTTTTCAATGGAAACTTTCACTGATTCAATTAAATCCCTCTGTTCAAAAATTATTTGAATTGATGGCCATATATCATTCATAGATTCAATTATATCCAACCAAATAATTTGTTTAACTCTTCCTACCATGATTCCAATTGACGACTCCTGAAGGGACTTCTACAGACCTTCATTTAAATTTTTGTTGATCTGCAACTCTGTGGAATGTGTTGAATCTTTCCTTTTAATATGATCTTGTAGGTCATTGGCTTGATCTTGCATCTTTTTAATTTATGTTGTCTGTAAGGACATGTTCTCCATATCTTTAGCTAACTTCTTAGTGCCTTCACCTAGTGTACTTGTTGTCGATGTAGATGCTGGAATCACTTTAAGAGGGACTGCTTGTAGTGGAATCATAGCCTTATCCGCTTCTTTTGCTACCTCCTTCACTGCATCTCTTATTGCTTTCTGTCAATTTTTATCATTTTATCCATCTCATTCTCCATTTTCTTAATTTTTTCAGCTTGTTCAATGATTAGCTGCATCATTTATGACTTATGTGTCTCATTTTCTTCTATCTCCTTGGCCATAGGATCTTCTGTCACTGGCATCTTAAGTTGTCTCTTCAAAGAAGTTTGCATTCTTTTTCTTTACCAGTGTTTATGCCTCTGCTAAGTTTGATGGATCATACCCAATTTGCATTACTAAATCCTCTAGAGTTTTAATCCTTGAGTCTTTAGCCATGGAGGAGATCTTTTCCATCTTCAATTGTGACTGTGTGTTGGATAATGTAACCTACAACTTTGAGAGACTCATAGCTATACTAGTTAAAGTGGAGAAGGTCATTTCTCTTGTCTGCTTATGCATCTCCATTTGGTCAATTGGATGAATGCTCTTTATATCAAACTCAAAATAGGTATTCTTGTAGTCTGCTGCACCTTTGGGTTGAGGAATTTGTGCTTCCAAAAATTTCAAATGCTGATAGAAGTCTATTATGGGAGCTTATTTTTTGTTTCCAAATCTAATTATGTGTGTTGGTCTTAAGGACCTCATTCCTTCTTTCTATTTCTTTAAAAGCATCATATATATCATCCTCCTTCTAGCCTGCAATGGTAGTAGATTTTGGAGTCTATACATTTTGTTGTTGGAAAGGCACAGTGGCAGAGGATGTTGAGAAAATTGTTTGGCCACCTGCTGGAGATGAGCTTGGTGAATCTCTGATTGTGATAACTGTTTGCTAATATTTATCACTCCCTTTGTAGATGTCCATGCGGACGCTAGCCCTCTTCTTGTATTTCATTTTGAACTCTTTGGCGGTGGAGTTAATATCCATGTCAGTTTTATCTTCCCTGGTCCTCTTGCTTCTTGCTTCCTTTTTTGGTTCTTTTCCTTTATTATCTTGTGCTCCTGTAGATTTTCTTTCTTGTGGAGTTGGTGTTTGAATTCCTGAAGTAGAGATGACCTGCTCTTCTACCTCCTAGAGTGTGTTAGCTACCCATTCTTCTTTATTCATATACTTCTCTATCTCCAATATATGGGTGTGGATGTAGGGTGTCAATTTTTTCTCCACACTCTTCTTAGAAATGATTCCCATGGGATCACATGACCAAGTGAAGCTATGGGTGAAATTCATCTTCTTCAACATTCTATCTGCTTCATATCCCGCTGCTCTATTGTTGCAAATAAATGGACCAATCTATGATTTGATCCTGACTTGTGAGTTCTTGTTGGAAAATACAAAATGCACCTCATCTGCATTTATCATTTTTCTAATATATTCAAGTGCAAAGATTCTCATAGAGAGGTACTTGGGAAGATTGTATGGGGCCAATTCACAACCATAAACCCTAATTTCTATGTCATTTTGGTAGAGGTACCATTCTGCTGTTCTAATCTGCTCTGTCAATTATATCACCTTCCTGATTTCCTCACTGACTCTTGGCTCTATGGCACTGCTGAGTGCACTAATGGCTGAATGAATAAACAAGTCTACAAAGCTCTTGTAGGAGTAAGTATTTTTCTCCTTCATAAATAAAGTAGTCTAGAAAATCACTAATTGTTGCTAAGAATCATCATTTAGCTTCATCATGTCAAACTGAAATTTTTTGGACTCAAAATAGGTAAACATGTACACCAACATAGAGGTGTTTCTGAAAAATTATGTCTGAAACTTTAGGAACTGTTCATGAATTGCATCTGCAAGAAACTTGAATGAAACTGTGGAGACCGGATGGTTTATCCTTGATAAACACAATCCTTTCTTCAATTGTGGTTCTCTGTGATCTATCTGCGAATTCAAAAACTGCAACAATTGGACAATAATAAGCAGAGTAAACTCTACTATTATGCCACATTTGAGCTTTAATACTGCGCTTTGGTGGTCGTTTATTAGGCGCGGGTCCATTGGGTAACGAACTGGCCATTAATGGCACAAAAGCTATGTTGGTGGTAGGTGATGTGATTGGATGGAGGGGATAGGTGAGAGCAGACGTGGTGCTAACGGTCCATTTAAAAATTTGAATAAGCACGACGGTATTGTCAAACAGTAAAATCGTTTTCAGGGGGGTGATGGCGGTGAGTGATAACTGAGCAGGAGGGGGTGTGAAATAGTCTAGAGGTGACACGTAGCAGGAATGAAAGTAATAGATATCACTCATTTAGGACCCCCCATTGTTAAATTTTGGAGGTTGAGGGGGGGGCAAAAGGTGACGTGGGCCGTTAGATGTGGATTTTTGAGTGGATATGTAGAGACAGTGCGGGGAATTTAGTGATTGGTGTGATGTGCGACGTGATGGTGGGGTCGGGTAGAAATGAATGATGGGGGATAGGGTAGGACTTAGGACAAAAGGGAAATATGAAGGTTCATGGGGTTGTGATAATGGGAAAATATAATCATTGAGGGTTTTGAAGAATAATCATAATAATGTGATGATTTAATATAAATCACAATCTCCCACTTAGGGATAAATTTCATTCTCCAATCTTTATAAATGAAATATATTTTTTCCCTTTGGTCTTTTCTTCCACCATAAGGAAATTCAATTTTTATGATGTGCTTTGTGGAATACTCTTAAAATTCTCCTTCCATTCTTGATATTCAACATATCTACCTAACCAAACTAATCATCTAACATTTTTTCTTCTTTTTTCAGGGTGCATTTGGACTCGCAAACCCTTAAATCATTTTTCTTTTGAATTTTTAACCTAACACCTAACCATATTTCAGCCATTGACTTACTTTAAACTATTGAGTCGATTTCATTTTCTACCTATCTCCTGATAAGCCAACATTAGACAGTTTGGAAAATCTTTATTTCCTAACCTATCAACAGAAATTGAAAACTGTCCAATCATGATTAAACTCTATGAATGGACAATCCTATCTAATGAGTAGTGGCATTTGAACTTGCAACACTTTCAGTTTTATTTCTTTTTCCTTTTTTTTTCTATTTTTTATACCCTCTTTTCTTTCTTTTTCATATTTTTTTATTTGAAATCATTTGAAATGATCCTTTTTCTGCAACATTTTCAACTGATTTATTTTATGTTTTTATCTATGCTCATCAAACTAGGCTTAGGGCCTTCACTTCGAGCTTCAACCTTTTCCAATGAATTATTGAAAACTGTAAGACTGTGGTAATTACAATGATGAAAATTCAACCTGAATTTTTAAAGAAATAATGTTTCAACATCCCGGAATTGACAGTACCACCATATACTTCTGTACCATCCAACTCTTTGAGAAAATAAGAATTATTTCCCCTGAAAGCATCAATGATGTATGGCCCTTGCCAAATATTATCAAACTTTCCATGCTTGCCTTTATCCTCTCTTATGGAATCCCATTTCAGAACTTTGTCACCTATATTGAAATCATTGGCCTTGGTTCTCTTGTCAAAGATATTTTTTCTATTCTCTTGAATTACTTGTGTTATGTTGTAAACCTCCTCTCTGGACTGCTGCAGCTGAATGGTGTCATTAATCCTCCTTTGAATGCATTTTTGTTCAACTTGGACCTCTTGGATTATCTTCATTACTGGAAGTCCCAATGAAGAAGAAAACACTACATCCATTCCATAAACCAATTTGTATGGAGACATGCCAATTGATTTCTTTGTGGTAGCCTATCAGCCCAAAGAGCATTGATCAAACTATTGTTCCATGATTTCTTATTCTCCTCTAGAATATTTTTAATGATGTTAACTAGGATTTTATTTGAATATTCAGCTAGTTCGGATAATAAGGAGAGTTCCTTAGCATAATGCGAACTCTCGGAAGAAATAATTGTAGAAGTAGAGAGGTTTTACGATGGATTACGCTAGGGTTTCGGACTAGGCCGCCGCGGGTAAAGTTCTTTCCTTCCTGCGACTGCTCGGCTCGGCCTCTCTGTGAGTCGACTTCGTTGCCACAGCTGTTGTTTCCCTGCCCGCGCTCCATGCGGTCACCATTTCCCGAAGCGGTAGGCTTGTCCGGGGAGCGCTTGCAAAACTCGTGCGAGGGGCGACTTCCCATTATACGCGCTATTCACGGAGTGGATGCTTCGGGGCGGTTTCCAATGCCCTAGTGGCAGTTCTCTTTGGAGAGCTCTCGCGAGTCTTGCTGGTCTTTTACGCATGCCCCTGTCTCCGGTCCTAACTTTGCCTCCTTTCTCCGAGATCTTGATAGACAAGGGGACGACAACGATGGACTAAATACAGTTGCAGGCTTCAACAACTTCGCCGCCACACCCAAAGAAGAGCCGTTGCAATGCCTTAGTCTCCACCTCTCGAAGAAGCAGGGTAATCTGGATAAGAGGTTGCACCAGGAGGGTTTTGATATTCAGCAGGATGCTCTCTTGGCCAAAAGCCCTCCAAATCTGGGATCACAATACCAGATCCAAATCTCTCTTCCTTTTGGTGGAATGAAGCTGTTATGGGTGCATGCCATGGATCTAGTGCAGGACCTTATGCGAGAACTTGAACTCAGATTGGGGATCCCCTCAAGACTTCTGAGACTTCTTTACGAAGGTAAACAACTTGAAGACCATTTGCCCCTGTTTCACTACAATATTGAGAAAGATGCTTTAGTTTTGCTTTCCTTACGCTTGAGAGGTGGAGCTTCTGGGCAAACCTCCTCGGCCCCTGCCTTCTCCTATAAGGATGCAGTTCACGCACACGCAACCAAGAAGGCAGCTCAACCACCTGAGGCTCCCAAGCCTTTTCTGGTGGACAAAATGGAGGAAATACCCTCCATCGAAATCTCCCATCCATCGTTGGATGACCAATCCCAGGCATTTGCAGAAACAACCCTCATTTGCAGGTTTAATGGCCTATGGCCTCGAACAGCGGATCTATACCAGTGGATCCAATCCAACTAGACTAACAACTGCAACATCTTCTTCTGCTCAAAAGGATTTTTCATTGTGGCATTTGCACTCAACAAAGACTATCAGAAAGCCTTATAGGAAGGACCCTGGTTCTGGGGATCGGCAGGGCTTTTTCTCACGCTGTGGTTTCCAGACTTCGATCCCTCTACGGCGGTCATTACCAAGCTTCCCATTTGGGTCAGATTACCAAATCTCCCGGCGCATCTCTGGCACTTCTCTGTTTTCCAAGGGATTGGGGATACCTTAGGCAATTTCTTGGCAATAGATACCTCTCCGGGGGAGAAAGGATTATACTCCTTTGGCAGAATATGCGCGGAAATAGACATCAGCAAAGGGCTTCCTGATCAGATAAATCTCAAAGATGGGGACTTCCACTGGACCCAATCCCTGGACTATGAAAATATTGCTTTCCGATGTCGTCACTGCCATCAAACAGGGCACCTCCAGAACTCATGTGCTACGTTCCTTGGAAAAAAGAAGAACAACAAGGGTAAATCCAAATCGAAGAGCTGGAAGCCTTGTGATCGTCCCCCCATGGATGATCCTGACTCCTCCAGCTTGGATGAGGAGGAAATAGATGCAGAAGACGCAACCACAGTGAACGCGAAGGACTCCCCCATGGCCAGCCCTGAGGATCCATCTGCTCCTCCGATCTCGCAGAAATGCTCGCACGAGACCTCTTCCTCAGATTCAGATAAGGAGTCGCCTCTTTTAGCACAGAACATTCTGCAACTGGTTCCTGTTCTTCCCAGTCATAATGACTGGATCAAAGTCAGTAAGAAGAAAGTGAAAAAATGTCGTTTGGAAGTTTCTACCCACTCTGGGTAGATCTCCTTGAATCTTGCTCTCTTTTATTTTCCTTTCTCTCTTTTGCTCTGTCCTAGCTTTCTTTTGGGACCGAGGTTGATACTTCATCATTTCCGGCCCCTTGCTTCCTTGCTTTGCTTTTGCAAAGCTTTGATTGTACCATATGTTTTTTACTTAATAGAATAGTCTGACTTAGAAAAAAAAAAGATTCGGCCGGGAAAAAAAAATGAGGGTAATAGGTTGTTGAATGTCCCAATGTTATATGATACCTATGGCAGAAATCAACCATATTTTTGGACTTGAAGGAAAACAACATTGTCTATAAAGATTTTTCTAGGAAAACCAAATCTAGAAAGGATGTTGGTTTCTAGGAATTTTATTATGAAAGAGTAATTAGCATTTATAGAAGGAGTGGCCTCTATCCATTTGATGCAATAATCTGTAGCAGTGAGGATCCATTTATTTTGGGTACAGGATGGGGGATGAATTTATCTAATAAAGTCTAATCCCCATTGCTGGGAAGGGCTCTCTACAGAAACAGGTTTCAGGGGTAAGGAAAATAGCTTTCTCTTTCCTTCAAAGATTTGACATTTATGACAAGTAGTAACCATCTTATGGGCATTAGGAAAAAGAGTGGGCCAATAAAAACCATCTCTCATGATTTTTTTATTAGTGGTTTTCCAATAGAGATGACCACCACAATCACCTCCATCGAACTCCTACATTACTCTATCTGCATCATCCTTCAATAAAAATTTAAGCAAAATACCTCCAATATCTTTCCAATACAAAACATTGTCCAAAATCCAATAAGAAAATAGACAAATAACAGTATAAAGTACATCATTTTAGTGGCCCAACACATGAATCCAGAAATATGATGCTTTATTCCTTGAAATCCAGTCTTCTGACTTGAGCTTGATTACAAAAAACCTTAGGTTACGGGTGTGGCCGGCTTAAACAACCCCCTTCTTATTTACTATTATTAATAATACTAAATAAGTGGGGAACCTTAATTCAAAAAATCAAAAATCATTTAATTGTTTGTTTTTTCCTTTTTGATAAAACTTACTATCATAAACTTAGGAAAATTCCTTGGAAAATATTTAAAAAGACTTAAGTTTTATGATAGTATTGAATAAAATCATTCTTTGAGGAATATCACATCGCAATAGGATAATGAATGCCTCTTTACGAGCAGAATTTTAAAAGTACGATGAGAAACTACGCGCTAAAAGAAAATTCATCGCATCGCAAGTTTCAGATATCATATTTTATGCTGAGAAACCTCAAAACACCGATGTGCGATAACATATATCGCAAATCTCAGAAAATACACTAACGGATGTTTGTCATATGTTATATTCTATGATTTTGCGATGTTGCGATTTCGCAATATGGCGATCTCGCAATGATACGATACTGCGCTATGGAAATTTTAGAGATTACGATCTACGATATTGTGATTTTGTGATTTCGCGATGATACGATGTGGCACTATTATGATATTACAATTGCAATTTGTGAAATTGTGATTTTCGATATTGCGATTTTGCGATATTGTGAAGCAAATCACAGATCGCCTTATCGCATACTTTTGAGGCTTGTTTTACGAAGAAAATCTTCTCCATAAATCAAGACTTCGTTATGTGCTTTAATGATTAATCAATGAATTGATTGTCATTTATTAATGAAAGTTGATTTCGTCTTGATTAAAGAGTTATTTCACGTAAGATGATATATTTTATGTGCCTTCAGAATTTAAAACTTTCCCATCACCTTTTCATATCATTACTCTCACTTAATTCATAAGCTATAGAATGATGGAAACAGAAAGCTGAAGAAAAGGAAAAATCGATTAAAGGATTGACAAAGTTAAATTGGGATTCTTACTGGGCATTTCTGGTAAAACCACATAGTCAATGCAGCGCTCTCAATTGCATCATCAATTCTGCCGAGAAGATAGCGCCAACACTTGCCGATGCTGTTTTCACAGGGCAATTAAAATCTGAAGTCGGCCAGCCTATTCTTCTCAAATCGATGCTTAATGCTTGCAAACTCAAAGATTAGTTTCATAAGTAGTTAGTTGATAGTTTTAAATTCTAGATTTAGTATTATTTTTACTTTATTTTTGCCTAGAAAAAGGACGATAATTTAAACCGTATCCTACATTTTTGTAATAAGTTATTTTTAGATTTAGTTAGTAGTATTTAAACCCTTCTCATGCATTTAGAGAAGGGTCCTGAAATTTGTCAAAAACTTGTCCTCAAAACATGCACTTTTGCACCCTCCGAGGAGGTTTTGATGAATGAATGGAACAAGATTTATTGATATCTGCGTTTAATATCTGCTACTGATGTTGCACTTCTGTACTCTTAGTGGATGTTGAATTAAGAAGAGATAAGTCATTATTGCTTCTAGCTCATGAGTAGAACTAGTTATAAATGGTACTTTTATCTCTTAACTATTTATGCCCCTGTGTTAAAGTGATATTCATGTTCAGTTATTTATATATTGATGTTTGAATGCTTGAGTTATCATTTGGCACTTTTGTACGGTGATAGCTATTTATTTATGCTTAATGTATGAATAGCTTATTATGTGATATGTTTTTCACAACTGTTTCATCTAACTTTTTATATGAAGTGGTTTATCTTTATTGAATTCTTTTCTTATAACAGTTGAATGATATTTATTATCGATTGTTATTCAAAATCATTTTAGATCACATAAACAAGATTACATCCCGGGTTTAGTTTAGAATTAGACATTTCTGTTTAAATTAGAATACAATTTGCATATGATTAGATTAGAAATAGAATAAAAGCATTTCACTTAGGAACCTTTTTAGAAAGGAAATATCTATTCTCAACACACACACACATATTGGGAAACTAGTCCCATTATCCCCAGTCGGACCCACTACACCAAACGGAAAAGGAGCTGCTAACCAAGGTCCGGACCGGGTGGGTATCCCCCTTGTTGTAGACCCGATTTTCGGGGTTTCAACATATTTGGCGCTAGGAGGGCCACGAACTATGAATGGAAATTAAATCTAAATCTAAATACCATTCTCAGAGTAAATCACCCTCACCATCTTCCCCAACTTCTCCATCGCACTCAGAAATTTTAAATCTAGAGCCAGAAGTCGAAAGAAGAACAAACACTGCTACAAACCCTGACTTTTCAGAAGAATCTGCTATTGAACCTCCTGAAGTTGAATCTTTGATTCATAAACTTCAACGATTTTCAATATCACCTCAAAGATCTGATAAATCTCAAGGTAGTGTGACTTCGCAATATAACCCTGCTCATCCTCTTACCAGATTACAGAGTGAGAAGCTTGGCATTCAGCCAACTGAATTACCTTTACCTACAAGGAAAAGAGCAAGGAAATCACCTAAAGGGTCTGATAGTGAGACTCTTTCATCATCATCATCCATCTCAACCTCTTCACCACGAAGTCAACTATCCACCCCTCCACTTCAGACCATTGTCCCTCACTCCACTAGAACTTCCACATCACCTTCTCAATCATCTATAATTGTAATATCTTCATCTTCCCAATCACAGACATCATCTTCTACACTTTCCTCTATTAGTAGTTCAGCGATGGCCCAAATGCCATGGAATAATCCAGGGGCAGTCTTAATGCCTGCACCCTTGAGTCAATTACTAGCCCATCCTGAAAAATGGCTGCCTAAGTTTAACCCTGAAACAAGCATGCTAGCAGAAGAACACATAAACAATTTTATGTTGTCCATAAATATCAATGGAGTTATTAATGAAGATGTTGTTGTCCGACTTTTCCCTTATACTCTACAAGGAGCAGCTGGATCATGGTATTTCTCATTACCATCTGGATCCATCACTAGTTGGGATATCTTTCAAGATCAATTTTTGACTAAATTTGGTGATGACAGGTCTACAGCGACATTAATCAATGATCTGTCTAATCTTAGAGCTGATTCAAAAGAACTTGTCAAGGATTTTAATTCACGTTTCAATAAATTGTTAAACAAAATTCCTATTGCTTCCAAGCCTAGCGAAGAAGTACGAAGTGAATGGTACATTTTTGCTTTACCATCAAACATAGCAATCTTTGTTGATAGGGCTAACAAAACAACTTTAGCAGAAAACATGAAGGAGGCAATAGCGGTAGAGAAATGTATCATTGCTCTAGATAAGAAAAATGCAATAGAAGAACGAAAATCCAAGAAGGTTACTTTTAAGGAAGACCCCAAGAAAAAACAATCAAAAGATCCATTTGATTTAGAAGGATTGCAGAAAGTTTTGAAAACCATGTCTAACGAAATGGTTGACATTAAGAAACAAGTGGCAGAAACATCTTCTAAAAAATCTTTCAAGCCTTTTAGAAGAAATCCTTCAACTGATCCAAAGCCACCAAATGTGATTACTAATGCTGAATCAGAAGAAGAAGAAGAGGAAACTGCTACTGAAGAAACTACCGATGAAGAAGAAGTTGTAGAAGTACAAGGTATGTGGGATTTCATCCTCCCAGATGAGGAAGATCAAGAAGCATCCCCGGTTAGCACTCGAAGTAGAAATCAACTTGATCCTCCTCAACCTACTCCTAAGTCAAAAAGCGCAAGCTCAATGACTAAGGATAAAGTTGCACCCAAGAAAACGACATCTAAAGCAATTCAAACCAGCCCAGTCCAAACAGATTCATCAACTCCATCAAAAACGCTGATCGTTCCGGATGAAATGGAGTATAATATCATAGAAGATATGAAGAAGACTAGGGCTAACATCACTTTTTATGAATTGAGCAAGTTAAAACACCAGCAAAAGGTACTTTTGAAAGAATTACATGCTATACCAGAAAAACCTTTGCCCGATCCTGTAATTTCTCAAGCTTCCAATGAGATGGGAAGACCTCCAGCTAATTCGATTAGTAAAGTTGATCTTGAAAATATCGCTTTAATTGGAGGAAGGTCGAGATCTCATACTCCTCCATTTCTTCTTACTTATGAAGTTTTCAATAAAAATTTTCATAATTGTTTAGTGGATTCTGGAGCTTCATCTAATATTCTACCAAAATCAATATGTGCAAAGTTGAACATTCAACCGCAAAAATCTGTTGTACGCATAGTCCAGTTAGATCGATCGCAAGTTGAAGTGATTGGCGAATTAAATCAGGTTACCATAAGGCTGTCATCTAATCCAAAGGTATGTCAAGTTATTGATATTTTAGTTGCAGATATTCCATAATTTTATGGCTTAATTCTTAGCAGAGATTGGTCAGAAAAACTTCATGGATACTTTGCAACTGATTGGTCGCACATGTGGCTTCCTTACAATGGTAAACCAAATCAGATAAAGGTTGAGCGAGAAAAGCATCAGAAATACATAGTAACAGAATTGGAAGGAGAAAATGAACCGGTTGCATACAACAATAATATCATTGGCAATTATTCAGTTGATTCTTTCTTAGGAAATTTCAATGCTCATACTTCACCTTACTTAGAACATTCTGTTTTATCTCAGATAGAAAATTTTTCTCAAACAGATAGTTCTAAATGCATTAATTTTGTAGATACTCCTGTAAATAAATCTTTATTTTGGAAGTTATTTTTTGACGGTTCTAAGTCTAATGAAGGAGCAGGAGCAGGATGCGTGTTGGTTAGTCCAGAGGGAAACAAAATTATGCTAACTTTCAGACTCGAATTCGATTGCACCAATAATACCGTAGAATACGAGGCTTTAGTCCAAGGATTATACAAAGCAATCAGATTAGACATCAAATATCTACAAGTTTTCGGAGATTCTGAAATTGTAATCAAACAGGTACGCAATACTATACATTGTTTATCAGGTCATTTAAAGCATTATCAATCTTTAGTTCAAGATCTGACTGAACATTTTATAGCATTTAATATTTCATCAATTCCCAGAATCTAGAATGCTAGTGCAGATCTTCTAGCTAACGTAGCCTCCAAACTCATTCCTTCAGAAGACTATAGCCCTGATCAATTTTCAATCGAATTAATCTTTAGACCCTCGATTCCTGATAACATTACCAATTGGAGGATTTTCAACGATGATCCTGATATTGTAAGCTTCCTCACATCTGAAGGATCTTACACCAATCAGATAATTGATGAAGACCAACATGACAGACAATTGCAACAAGATAGCACTAATAATGCTATGCCAAAGTCAGTAGTCAAGTTAGAAGACCTTTATGATTTGAAAGATCGATTCAAAATATCTACCAATTCAAAACTGCAAAGTTCAACTTTGAATTATGAATTAGTAAATCTAGGAACTGATGCCAAACCACAAAATATCAACCTAGGCCTTGGCCTAGCTCCTGAAGAAAAATTAGCATATGTTCGTCTTTTGAAACAATATAAAAGTGTCTTTGCTTGGAACTACGATGAACTCAAAACTTATGACACTTCTATCATCCAACATACTATCCCAATGATAAATGATGAAAAACCTGTCCAACAAAAGCTGATAAAGATCCATCCCAACCTAGAAAATCAGATCAAATCTGAACTCAATAAGTTATTGAAAGCCAAAATTATCTTTCCCGTTCGACATTCTAAATGGGTTTCCAATATGGTTCCTGTTAGAAAGAAGAACGGAGACATTAGAATTTGCATTGACTTTCGAAATCTTAATAAAGCCTGCCAAAAAGATAATTTTCCTTTGCCTCCTATGGAGCAAATATTACAGGCAGTTGCAGGATCAGAATTAATGTCTTTCTTAGATGGTTTCTCTGGCTACAACCAAGTGTTAGTCCATCCAGATGATCAATTGAAAACTACATTTAGAACCAAATGGGGCACTTATGCATATCAAAAGATGCCTTTTGGTCTGATCAATGCTGGTGCCACATTTCAAAGAGCCATGGACATCGCTTTCAAGGGATTAGTTAACAAATCAGTGGTAATTTACTTGGATGATATAACTGTATATTCCAAAAAACGAAGCAATCATCTTAGAGATTTGAAGCAGATATTCCAACGTTGTCAAAGGTATGGAATTTCACTTAACCCGAAAAAATCCTTTTTCGCATTAAGTGAAGGAAAACTTCTTGGATTCATAGTGTCAAAATCTGGAATTCATATTGATCCTGATAGAATCAAGGAGATTTCTGAAATACCCTTACCTCACAACAAGAAAGCTATGCAATCTTTTCTTGGCCAGATTAATTTTGTAAAGAGATTCGTGCCAGATTTTTCAAGAATTGTATCTCCTTTACAAGCAATGATTAAAAATAATTCAAACTTCAAATGGGGCCAAAACGAATATGAGGCATTCAATCTGATCAAACAAGAAATTGTTAATGCTCCATCTTTAGCAACTCCAGATTTTTCCGATCCTTTTATTTTGTATACATTTGCCTCTAATAAATCATATGCTGCGATACTCACTCAAGAAAATCAAGACAAGGCAGAAGCCCCAATTTCTTTCTTCAGTTCAAATTTACAGGGGGCTGAATTGAATTATTCAGATGTAGAGAAACAAGCTTATGCTGTTTTCAAAGCAATTAAATATTTCAGACCCTTTCTACTTAAAACCCATACAAAAATCATAGTACCGTTTCCAGCGGTAAGAAATCTTTTAGTTCAGAAAGATGTGGGTGAGAAAAGAGCCAATTGGATTACTGCCTTACAAGAATATGATGTAGAAATCAAACCAGCAAGTATTGTAAGAGGTCAAGGCTTTTGCAAAATACTAGCTGGGGCATCGCTTATTTCTGAAAAACCATATGCAGAGATACAAATGTATGAGGTAAGCCTAAACGATGTTGAATCATTATATGCTGATATCATATTTTATCTAAAGAATGGATATGCTCCTCCAAATCTCGATTACACCAAGAAAAGAGCTCTAAGGTTAAAGGCTAAACAATATCAGCTTGTGAATGATGTTCTTTTTAGAATGAATTATGATTCTGTTCTCCTTATATGTCTTGAGAAATCTGAAGCTGAAAAAGTCTTGCAGGAACTTCACGATGGGCCAGCAGGTGGACATTATGCTGGAGATACTACTGCACATAAAATTCTCCGTGCAGGCTATTACTGGCCCACACTATTCAAAGATTCACATAGCTACGTAAGGAAATGTCAAGTTTGTCAAACCGCTGCTGGAAGACAAAAGAAACCATCATTTCCATTACAACCAGTTAACATCGAACAACCTTTTGATCAATGGGGATTGGATATAATAGGTGAGATCGTTCCTCACTCTTCTAAGCAACATAGGTATATCATTACAACAACTGATTATTTTACGAAATGGGTAGAAGCAGTCCCTCTCAAGACAACTAATGCTGAGCATATCATTGAGTTCATAGATCAGTTCATAATCACCAAGTTTGGTTTACCTTCTGCTTTAATGTTTGATAATGCATCATATTTTTCTGGCAATGCTATGACTGAATTTGCACTCAAGAGAGGTTTCAAACTTAAATACTCTGCCAATTATTATCCATAGGGAAATGGGTTAGCTGAATCCACAAATAAAAACTTAATCAGAATTATTAAGCGAACCATTGATCAAAATCATAAAAATTGGCATAAGTCTTTAATATATGCTTTATGGGCAGATCGAATAACGCAGAAAGCCTCCATTGGCACTTCTCCCTTTAATTTAGTTTATGGGAGAGAAGTGGTTCTTCCAACTCATCTAGCAATTCCTTCTTTAGCCTTGGTTCAATATATTGATGAAGCACCAACTTCTTCCTTACAACTAAGGCAGATGGAAATAATTAAGCTAGAAGAACAACGAGAAAAGGCCAAAATAACTCATGCTCATCACCAAGCGTTAGTTAAAGCTTCTTTTGATTCAAACATGACATCCAAAAAGGACTTTCAGGTCGGAGATCTAGTTTTAAAATGGGACAAAGCTCATGAGGAAAAAGGGAAACATACGAAATTTCAACGAATGTGGCTTGGTCCTTTCCAAATCATAGAGATCATAGGTCCATCTACTTTTATGTTACAGGATTTAACAGGAAAAAGAGAGTCTTTACCTGTTAATGGACAGATCCTCAAAAAATATTTTCCATAGGAGATCATTCTTCTATTTTGTAGATTAGTTTTCTTTATTTTCATAATAAAACCAGTTGTAAATGGTTACATTTGGAATTCACGAAAAAGACACGAATTCTCTTTTTAGATTTTGTTTTTTTTTTCACTTGCATAAATAGAATTCTTCTAGAAAATTGATCATTATTATTGAAAGATACAGTTAAAGGCTCTAAGCCTAGAAATGATACTATTTTCAACCTTGTAAATTTTGATAAAAAGCGACCTTTAGTGGGAAATTGTTTTATATCAGTCCAATAAAAGGTATCAATAACAAAACGAAGATTCTCTGTAGAAAAGCTCTTTCCAAAAACTCTACCATTGTCGTCCAGAGCTATCTTAAGGAAACAATGACTTCCTCCCCACCTAGGAAATTACAACGTTCAGGGAATAATCCAATGATACACTTTTAACTTAAAGAGTAAGAGGTCTCATCACGAGCCGACTTATCATGAACATAGATATTATTGCTTGCTGACTTTGCCAATACTTCATATCACAACAGGGAAATGACTCAAGATTGTTGCAATCAAAAGACAAGGGGTCTCATCACGAGCCAGCTTGTTCAGCAAAGTTATAAATCAAGTGAATGGCACTGTCATAAATTGGCTACCAAACCAAGGCATTGTTCTTTAAGTATAAAAAAGAAAAAATAGAAGAAATAAGTGTGAATATGGATTTCTCTTTGAAAATTCTATATTTCTCTAAGTGGGACATAGGATCATTGTTGGGTAATAGGTAACCTTTCCGAGGCTATAAACGCCTGCTGGCAGCAGTGGCTCTACCTACGACAAATGAGCATATTTAAAAACCGGTTTACAGAGAAGTCTTTTGTTTTTATCTTTATAAACTGTGTAATGACCGATGTAGATAATGTCAATAGTTGAGAAGTAAGACCACATATAGAAGAAAATGAAATATCATTGATAGATGAAGTATAGTACTTTTGTCTTTTTTATAATAGAGTTTGATTTTCTAAAAAAAAATTATATTTGAAAAATTTTAGAAAATTCAAAGAAAGCAGAGATAATCGTGGTTCTTCCAAGTGAATCGCCACCGTTGTGGCTGGGACCTCTCTTCTTATTTAGTATTAGTGATAATACTAAATAAGTGGGGACCCTTAGTCAAAAAATCCAAAAAAGTTAATTAGTGCTTGTTTTCCTTTTTTCAAAAAAAACTTACTATCATAAACTTAGGAAAATTCCTTGGAAAATATTTAAAAAGACTTAAGTTTTATGATAGTATTGAATAAAATCATTCTTTGAGGAATATAACATCACAATAGGATAATGAATGCCTCTTTACGAGCGGAATTTTAAAAGTGCGATGAGAAACTACGCGCTAAAATAAAATTCATCGCATGTTTGAAATAAAATATCCTAAAACCTTCGATCACCGTTGCGGCCCAGTCCCATCGCAATTGCATTTCGCAAATATATTAGTGAATATTTGTCATATGTTATATCCACATATTTTATTGTGTATTTTTTGATATTGCGATTTTGCGATATTGCGACATGGCGATTTCGAAGATGTTACGTATATATTGCGATTTGCGAAGATTGCGTACTAGGAGATGATATGCGATATTGCGAAGCAAATCGCAGATCGCATCATCGCATATTCTTAAGGCTTGTTGTACGAAGAAAATATATTCCATAAATCAAAACTCCGTTATGCGCTTTAATGTTTAATCACTGAATTGATTGTCTCTCATTAATGAAAAATGGTTTCGTTTTGATTTAAGAGTTATTTCACATAAGATGATATATTTTATATGCCTCCAGCATTTAAAACTATCTCGTCACCTTTCTCATATCATTATTCTCACTTAATACGTAAAACCGTTTATAGAGGGAACAGAAGTCGAAGAAAAGGTAGAATCGATTAAAGACGACAAAGTTAAATTGGGATTCTGATCAAGTATGTCTCGTGTAAACCACAAAGCCAATGCATGGCTCTCACCTCAGACTAATTCTACCAAGAAGATAGTGCCAAGACTCTGCCGATTTTGTTTTCGGTGGATAGCTAAAATCTGAAGTCGGCTGCAAATTTCATTTCTGTGGGAACAATACCTGAGGCTGTGGTTTCTAAAGAACGTATCTACAAGTAGTTAGTTGATTGTTTTATTTTAGATTTAGTATTAGTTTTGCTTTATTTTTTTCCTAAAAAGAGGACGGTCATTTAAACCGTATCCTACATTTTTGTAATAAATTATTTTTAGAGTTAGTTAGTAGTATTTAAACCCTTCTCATGCATTTAGAGAAGGGTCCTGAAATTTGTCAAAAACTTGTCCTCAGAACATGCACTTTTGCACCCTCCGAGGAGGTTTTGATGAATGAATGGAACAGAATTTATTGATATCTGCGTTTAATATCTGCTACTGATGTTCCACTTCTGTACTCTTAGTGGATGTTGAATTAAGAAGAGGTAAGTCATTATTGCTTGAAGCTCATGAGTAGAACTAGTTATAAATGGTACTTTTATCTCTTAACTATTTCTGCCTTGTGTTAAAGTGATATTTATGTTCAGTTGTTTATATGTTGATGCTTGAATACTTGAGTTATCATTTGGCACTTTTGTACGGTGATAGCTAATTATTTATGCTTAATGTATGAATAGCTTATTATGCGATATGTTTTTCACAACTGTTTCATCTAACTTCTTATATGAAGTGGTTTATCTTTATTGAATTCTTTTCTTATAAAAATTGAATGATCTTTATTACCAATTGTTATTCGAAATCATTTTAGATCGCATAAATAGAAAGATTACATCCCGGGTTAGTTTAGAATTAGATATTTCTGTTTAAATTAGAATACAATTTGCATATGATTAGATTAGAAATAGAATAAAAGCATTTCACTTAGGAACTTTAGAAAGGAAATATCAATTCTCAACACACACACACACATATTAGGAAACTAGTCCCATTATCCCCAGTCGGACCCACTACACCAAACGAAAAAGGAGCTGCTAACCAAGGTCCGGACCGAGTGGGTATCCCCCTTGTTGTAAGATCCAGGTCTCGGGGCTTGACGGAATGAAAATGTTCCAGCTATAGAAATCTTCAACAATTAATTCCACCCTAATACTTCAAATGATGAAGTATTTATACAAAACGTAATGAAAAATATCCTAGAATAGTCCTAGGAATGTTTTTTGGAAAATAAAATATCTTATTACAAAAATATAGTGATAGCTGCATAACAAACTTGAAATTTTTCCTATTTATTAAATAAAATATCTTTCTGTTGGACTTAGGCAGCAGCTGGCTAGTTGAGTTGTCTTTAACATTGGCAATCTCATCTTCAATCAGTTTTGAAGCTTTATCTCTCACCTGATACTCTTTAACTGATACATTTTAACCTCTGATACTCTTTAACCTGTTGTTTTGATTGCTTTACTACTTTTAAAATCTGTTTTTACTGTGTAAAACAACAACTCTATTTTTCATCCTCTTTCACTGCAAATTGTCTTTTAAAGTAAATCTGTGAGATTTTGCCAAAACTTTTCATCTGATAATTTAACCTTTGTGAGCTTTCTGAAATTCTCATCAGCCTCTATGTATCTAACAAAAGTTGGCTTGACTACAAAGAGGTGTTTTTATCTCATGTTGTAGATAAAACAAGTTTTTAATACTTTTGTGTAACACTTTGTTTGTTGGAACAACTTGCCAATGCCTTGTTCACTTGTTCTTTGGCAAGTCCCTTATCTTCTTGTTGTAATATTCTTCATTAGTTTATTATTTATGACAAGAATATTTGGCAAACATTTTTGCCTCAATGTGTCAAAATTAACCATGAATCTAGTTATGGCCATGTCCATATTTTGACACTTCTCTTCCAACTATTTCATCAATTTTTTCTTTGAAATCACTTTCCTTACCTCAAGAATTGTCTTTGTCTTGTCAGTAATTCCTATCTCATCCAATTCTTGCTTGTTTTTAGTATTGAGAAACTTGATTATTTATAGGGCTTCTTCAGGCTTGGCACCTAGCTCTTCTTTGGTCTTCAATATTTCTTCCTTGGCTACATTTAGCAAATCCTTCTATTCAAAAATTACTTGAATGGATGGCCAAGTATCATTGATTGACCCAATGATCTTGGATCATAGCTAAATTTTGATGTATGCCATGGGCTCTTTTAGGGTTAACTCTGTTTCTAACTTTTTAAACTTTTCACTTAACCTTTTAGCTTTTTGTTCCTCAATTTTAGCATTTATCTGTGTTATTTTCTTAGCATCTTCCAAGTTCTTGATTTTCTCTTTTAATATTTTTATCTCATTATTCTGTATTGACATCTCTTCCATGGATTTAATGAGTTTGTTCGCCTCATCTGACTATTGCAATGTTGTAGTAGAAGATTCAGTGGCTGAAGTAGTGGAAGAATTGATTGGCACTGCTGTGGCCAATGGGACTTTTGGTGCTAACTCTTCTGCTAGAGTTGAGGGAACTGTTGTTGTTACCATGGGAATGACTGTAGGAGAAATATTTTGTGTCTTTGCAACTTATTTTTCTTGGAAAATATTGTCCATATCAATTTCCATCTCCTTGATCTATGCTATCATTTGTAATATGAGACTCATCATCTCATCCTTTTGGTTTGTTTCTTGCACAATCTCCTGAGCCTGTGGATGTTCTGTTGGGGGTAATTTTAGTTGCTTTCTGAGTGTTGCAATATCAACATTTTTCTTCTTCAGCTTTCACATTAGAAGGGTCATACCCTACTTCAATTACCAATCCTTCTAAAGACTTGATTCTGGTTTCTTTAGCATATGAAGAAGCCTTTTCAACCCTAAGATGATCTCTCATATTTTTCAAAGTGTTCTGGAGCTTTTGGGCACTCATTTCCTTTGTGGTCATAGTAGAATATAGCATTTCAGAGCTTTTCTTATGGAACTCAATCTGATATAAGGGATGAGTGCTTTCTACTGGTACTTCAAAGTCAACCTTCCTATAATATGCTATCGTTTTAGGTGTTTTTACTGTAGGTTGAAGTATTGACATTATCAATTTCTTATTTTTATAATCAAAGGATGAGAGTAGCCTATTTTTATTTCCTAGAGTCCGCTTCAAATACTGTGAATAGATCTGATTCTTGATCTCCTCATTTTTGGCCTTGATCTATTTATACTTTTTTTTTTAATATCCATGTCTATATCCTCTACCTGATGTGATGAAGATGCTTCCATACTCTGTTGTTTCTGAATCATTTGTATATAGGAAGTAGCAAGTTGTTCCTCATTTTCAATCACTATAGTAGTAACAATGTCTTTCTCTGGATTTTCTTCATCTAAAACTTCAATTTTTTCCTTTTCTTTGTCTAATGTATTAATCTTTGGTTTCTTATTGTACCTGAGCTTAAATCTGGTTCCTATGGTTGTTTCAGTAGTATATGAGCTTTCTTCTCTATTTCTCTTTATGGTTCTCTCCTCCTAAATAGGAGTCTGTAGAGTGTGACTAGTATCAACTTGCTTGACAGCTTCCATCAATGTATTTTCCAACCATTCAATTTGGTTTGAAAATTCTTCAATTTTAGGTTTTTTGTCATGGATATAAGGGGTTAATTTAAATTTTACCCTCACCTTACTGGTTATTCCATAAGGATCATATTTCCACAGAAAACTTTCATCAAACTTATACTCTAGCAACTGTTTTGCTACCTCTACACCTGCTTCCCTGTTGTTGCATATGAAAGGACCCACTTGGTTTTTCAATTTTAACTGAGTTTTCTTTTTAGTAGCCAAAAAGTTTATAGAATCTGAGTTTCGAATTTTTCTTATATATTCTAATGCAAATACTCTCATTGGCACATACTTTGGCAGTTTGTAGGGCAAGAGGTTTGACCCATAGCATCTAATCTTTGTGTGGTTTTGGTAAATATACCAGTCACCTGTTTTGCTCTACTCTGATAGTTGTAAAACCTTCTTAATCTAAACACTTATCCTTGGCTATAAAATTTTTGTAAGAATATTTATCAATGGGTGAATAAAACAGTCTATGAAATCTGCATAAGTGAACTCAATTGACTCTTTTCTGATTAAAGAAGTCCAGAAAATAACTGACAGTGGATTTCCTTCTACATCCAAATTTTGAAGGGTTATTGGGAATTTATCTGACTGGTAGTAGAGGAACATATGAAAGAGGAAGGAGGTATGCCTAAATACTCCTTCAGTAGGAAGTTTCACAAGCTGGTCATGGATACTATCATCTATATACTCAGCATTGTTATAAATGACTGCAGGGGGTTGACTAGGCATGAAAGTGGATAGAAAACCAAGTATGGACTCATCAATGTGCTCATCAGTAAAGTACCCAAGGATAAAAGACAACATTGAGATAATGTGTCTTGATCCTTCTGGTAATTTGGAGGATGAATATGGAGGGTTAATCTTTGGGATTTCAACATATGAAGGCATGAATATTTGAAATATTTGAAATCTTTTAGGAAAGTATAAATCCAGGTAAATCTTCGTAAGGGCTTCTATAGACAATGTGACTGTATTAGGATATGGTTGCAATTGAAGGATTTTGTTTATAGATTCAACAGTGATAGTAAATAAAACTTATTTCTTAGCATTAACTATAGCTCTTAGGTCACGGGAATAGTGAGCTTGACACAGGTTGATGACCTCAGGGAACTGATGGGTATGTGGAACTACATATTTGGGCAAATTAGACTCCCAAATTTTCACTTCATCTCCATGATCCAAAGATTTTTCTAGGCTCCAGCAGTGGAGATCAAGAAGATTGAATTCAATTAATGGATCATTGATTTTATAGTCCACATCAGCTAAAGGGGTATGCTCAACATATTCAACAGGAGGTTGTAGTCGATTGATGACAATGGTGCTTTTAGAAGCCATTTATGAGTTTGTTTTTTGAAAATTTAGGCCTTTGGATCTTAAAAACTCTACTTTTTAGGTTTTTATACACTTCTATAAGCTTAGATTGTTTACAGAAGGTCTTTTTGGTATGACAAAGGTATTTTTGAGTAACAATAGGTAAAATTATGGTTTCTTCTGGTTCAAAATTTCAATTTCTGCTCCAAAATCAATCTTTAAACCTTTTTATAGACTCGGGAAAGGTTTAAAAAAGGTTTACTACTTTTTTATTGGATAAAACATAACTAAAACAGTCAAATTCATGCACAAAAGGATTCTGAACATTTATAAAAGGGTTTGAATCAATCAGAGGGTTTTTAAAGGTCTGCAAATGGCTAAATTTCTTCAATTTGCTTTAGAAAATAAGTTACAGTCTTTTTAGAAACAATGAAATTCGCAGGGTTTTGAAACATGGATGAATATATGAGGAAATCGGGATTTTTCTTCAAGAAAATAGATTTTCAAAGGTTTAATTTCCAGAGAATGCTCTTTTCAAATGTAAGATGGGTATTTTTCTTGAAAAATACCTATTATTTTAGGTATTTGACTCGAAAAATGCTTTCTAGAAGTCTGGGAGCTTTCAGAAGCTTTGTTGAAGTCTTTAAATGCAAATTGGAGGGCCTGAATGGTCGCAACAGTGAATTGGGCTAAATTATGGTTTTTTATGCATGAAAACAGGGTGGCCACGTCTTTTCTTCAGTCGGAAATAGTTAAATGAACATAAAATGCAGTGAAAAGGTTTAAACGTGTAAAAATCTGTTGGTTTATAGAAAATTTAGTTAAAATAGACTCTGCATTCAATGCCAATTAATTAAAATGGGAAGCAGTTTGGCACGAGGAGGTTAAATATCGTCAAGCAGTTATCGCATCGTTGGAGGGTGGTAAGCGAAAATTTTGAAATGGATGCATGGAGGAGAGATAATGGGGCAATACCGCCCATATTGCAAATCCAAAATGGATTATCAACCGTGCTATTTAATTTGTAATATGGCTTATGGTTTGTTGGATAGGGTGGAGGGAGTGCAAATGATCACGATTAAGCGATGAAGTTGCTAGGTAAATGGGTGTGAGGCCCAAGATATTTTATGCGGCGGGGTTTGAGCTTTAAACGTTAAAACGTATTTAAAACATAAAGTATTATGTTTTAACGGGATAGGCGGGTAGTGGCTTTACACGGAAAATAGGCTATTTACAGTTGTAAAGTAATCTTTGGTGGGTTAATATAAACTAAGGTTAGTTTAAAACTATGGGGAAGGGGGAATAGATCACATGGGGAATTAGAACCATAGGATAAACAAGAAATATGTGGGTTGGGATATGTAATAAAATGAATTAATATAAATACAGGGTAGGGTATTATAGTGGAGTTAATATATTAAGTTAAAGTTAATATGAAATGAATAGAATGAACGAAAATACATACAAATGCACTAAGTAAAGTATGATTTAAGTGTTTGTGCGAGATTTTCATAATGTTGGCCCCATTTTAACATTTCATACTTAATACTTAGGATAAAGCATATTTGTCGGTTTTTTGAGTATTTTTGTATGAAATGAAATTAGTTAAGGGGGTCTTTATTTTTCCTAAGAAAAAATGTGTTTTAAATTAGGAAAAGGGATTTTATCTTAGGAAAATGTTGTGATGTTGAGGAAAATGGTTTTAATGAAGGGAATCCAATACTTACTACCAGTCAGTCATTAATCCTTGGGTTCGGTCCCAACAAAAGTCAGGGAAATGCTCTGAGCCTTTATGACTAAAGGTTTTTAATACTGAAATACTTTGAGGGGAGGGAAATTAGTAATTTTCTAGATGATGTTCATACATGCTTTGTGTAACTGCTTTCTACCTACCCATCATTTATTCTACCATTTTTTCTTTATTTGCATGGGTGCACTTGAGCTTTCAACCCTAAATCCATTTTTATTTTAAAGCAGGAAACTATCTAATTCTAACCTTATTTCATCCGAGGGCTCATATTAAACTGTTGAGCTCCTCATTTATTCTCTAACTAACTACTGATTTTTCAAGTTTAAACTATTTGACAAAATATTTATTCTCTAGCTATAAACATGAAATTTAAAGCATGAAAAAGTTAAGATTAAACTATTTAACTCATCATGGATTATGGCATTTTTAACAAGTTGCACATAATCATTATTTTTGCAGTGAAAGTAACTAGTAGTGGCATTTTGACTTGCATCACTTTCATGTCTTATTATTATTTCTTTTCTGTGTTTGGGGTCCATTTTTTATTCTTTTTGATCTTTTTCTTTTCAAGTCCTTTGATTTCTCTTTTAGGACTTTTACCCTCTTTTCATTTTTTTATTTTCAAATATGGGAAAACAACTTGCAGAAAGCAAGGTATCTACATATTTACAAGACTAATCAAAGTCAATTAAAAAATTATGAATCCTATTATTATAGGACCCTAACAGTGGCTCCACATGGGGATGGCATTTCCTAGTGAAATGTCAAGAACTTTGAGATTAGTAGCCTTTGAATTCTGGTTGTGTTGACCTTGTAAATGTCGTTTGTGCTCTGCAATTATTCATACTTATGATATTTTACCTTTCAAAGCTTAGGGCCTTCTCTTCGGGCTTCAACTTTGTTTTAGGAAAACATCCAATCCAATCTAAAATCTGCAATGTTATGTACAATAGATAAAGTAAACAAAGTCAACTATTGGTTATTTTTGAAGAGTAGTAATGCTTCAACATTCTTCCATTGACAGGTCCACCCAGCAGATCTGATCCATCCATCTCTTTAAAAAAGAAAGCATTGTTACCTCTGTAACCATAAATAACATAAGGTCCTTTCCATAGGAAATCAAATTTCCTATGTTTACCTTTCTCTTCTCTCCTTGAATCCCACTTTATAACTTTGTCACCAATGTGGAAATCATCTTCTTTACTCTTTTTGTCAAAAAATTTCTTGATCTTATCTTGGATAAATTGAGACTTAAGATAAACCTCTTCTATTGTTTGCTGCAAGTGAATGGTTTGGTTAATACTTCTTTGAATGTCATTGGTATCAACTTGTAATTCTTGGATTATCTTCATTACTGGTACACCTAAGGAAGATGGAAAAACAACATCCATTACATAAACAAGTTAGTAAGGGGATGTACTAATAGATTTTTTAGTGGTAAGTCTATCTACCCATAAGGCATTAACTAACCTCTTATTCCAAGTTTTCTTGTTATCTTATAGTAATTTCTTTATGATGTTTACAAGGATTTTATTGGAAGATTCAACAAGGCCATTACCTTGAGGGTAATATGTAGTAGAATGGCCAAGGGTAATGTGGTATTTATGGAAAAAATCAATCATCTTTTTGGATTTCAATGCAGTTGCATTGTTAGTGATAATATTTTGGGGGCATCCAAATCTTGAGAGTATGTTGTTTTCTAAAAAGGAGATTATGACAGTGTCAGTGGCTTTCCTGGAGGGTATGGATTCTATCCACTTAGTAAAATAGTTAGTGGTTGTCATAATCCACTTATGTTGAGATGAGGATGGAGGGTGAATTTCACCAATGAAGTCAAGACCCCATTGTTGAAAGGGAAATTATGTTGAGATGGGTTTTAAGGGAAAAGGTAACTACTTTTTCATTCCTTCAAAGATTTGGCATTTATGACATGAGGTCACATAAATTTTTACATCTGCAAACAAGTAGGCTGAAACCAACTCTCAAGATTTTGTCTCAGAGTAGTCTTCCAGTAGAGATGTCCTCCACAATCACCTGCATGAAATTATTCCAAAACTTTGGCAGCTTCTTCTTTAAGCAAAAAATTCAATAAAATTCCACCATGATCTTTTCAAAAGAGTACAATGTCTATGATACAAAATCTTACTGCCTTTAATTTAAAAAATCTAGCTTTTTTTCTTGATAATATAGGAGGATCTTGTAAATTAAGTAATACAATTACAATATCTGCATACCATGGTGAGTCTGAAAAGGCTTCACTGATCTCTGGAGTTGCCATCTCTTCCTGATCATCTATTTGGGTAATAAAATTAATATCTAAAGCATGACAATTTGATTCAGCCATGAGTTTGTCTAAACCTTGAAATTTAATGAGTTTGGTGGGTTTTATTTCTATGTCATATTCCAAAATTGTGGCAATCCACTTGCCTCTTTTACCATCATGACCATTATGTGTTAGAATGTCCTTTACAACTGCATTTGGAACATAGGCAATGATATGCGAAAAAAGAATATACACTCTAAAGTCTTTGATGGCCTTTACTAAAGCAAGGGCCTAATTTTCCATTATGTTATACTTCAAAGTGGCATCTCTAAGTGATTTTCTAAAGAAAGAAATAGGTTTCGCATAGCCCTGGTCATTTTTCTGCAGTAAAACTGCAGCAATAGTGTGTTCTGAAGCAAAGGAAAAAATGATGAAATCCTTTTTAAAGTCAGGACTTATAAGGACTGGTGTTTTAGTTAAGGCTTGTTTAATAGATTCAAATGATTGCTTCAACAGTCCATTTAAGAACTGAGTCTTTTTTCAGCATATTGTTAAGTTCTCTAATTATTTCAGCTAGATTTGAGATGAATCTTCTTAAAAAGTTAATTTTACCTAGAAAATCTTGTAACTCTTTAATGTTCCTAGGAGGACTAATGTTAAGAATGACCTCTATTCTGGCTGGGTCTATTCTAATTCCCTCTTTAGATATAATGTTTCCTAGTAACTTACCTTCTAATCCAAACAAAGTTTTCTTAGGATTTAGAGAGATGCTAAATTTTCTGCATTTAATAAAGACTTGTCTGAGATGATCCAAATGTTCATTATCAGTGTTTGAAAACACAATGATGTCATCTAAATAAATCACAAGAAATTCATGAATTTCCTTTGCAAAGGCTATATCCAAAGCTCTTTGAAAAGTGGCTCCTGCATTCATTAACCCAAAAAACATTTTTACATACATAAAAGTGCTCCATGGAGTAGTAAAATTAGTTTTGGCTTGGTCTTCTAGTTGGACTAGAAAATGGTTATACCTTGAAAATCCATCTAATAGTGAAATCCTAGAAGAACCAACTACCCTATGTAAAATGTGATCCATATTTGGTAAAGGGTAATTATCTTTTAAGGACACTTTATTTAGATTTCTAAAATCAACACATAATCTAATTTCTCCTGTCTTTTTCCTAGTGGGAACTAGATTAGAAACCCAATCAGAATAGCTGATTGGTGCAATTATTTCGGAATCATACATTCTTTTTACCTCTTTCTCAATTAAAGGCATCAAAACAGGATTAATCCTTCTTAGATTTTGTTTAAAAGGTTTTTTATCTTATTTTATAGGGATTTTATGTTGTATTATGTTGGTGTCATAAGATTTTAAGTCCTCATAACTCCAGGCAAATACATCCTGAAATTCCTTTAAAAGAGCTATGTATTTTACTTTTTCTTCTTGAGGTAAAGCTTTGGAAAGTTTAATCATCTTAGGTTTTAACTCTGTACCTATGTTACATTCCTCAATATCAGATCTAAGTGGCTCCATTTTAGGTTTTCTTGCAACATAATTAGAGTCAAATAGATCTTCTAAAGGGGTTAAGCCTTTTGGTAAAAAAATATCTTTTAGATTTAAAATATCAGATTCATCATCAACTAACTCATCAATCTCTACTTTCTCTAAATTATCTGTGTCTACTTGACTATATTTAGTAGGTTTAGCAAACTTTAAGTTATTTACATCTATATTATTCAAATCAATCTCATTATCTAAATTCTGATCTACTGTACAATCTTTATCTATATTACAACCCCGAAATTCTCCTTCATTGTTCATGAAATGATAAATTTGTTCATCTTGTGAGAAAATTTGCCAATATTTAAGATTATCTGGAATTATAGGTTTGTGTTTAACTTCTGCAATGTATCTATGATTTCACTGAAATGGAATATTACAGGTACTAGCAAAAGTTGCTAGGCAGTGGGCCTGTATGTTCTTTTTTCTTGGTATTGCAGAAAAATTACATTATAGTAGTTCTTTGATCAAATCTAACACAATTTATCTATATCGGCTTAATCTTGGATTATAGATAGAATATTCTCCAGTTATTTGTTTCACAATTAACTCTGAGTCTCCCATAATTGATATTCTTTTACCTCCTAATTTCCTAACAATCTGCAGTCCTAAAATAAGAGCTTCATATCTAGCCATGTTGTTTATACATTTAAAATTCAGTCTGAAAGCATGACCTTCTGCATGATTGTTTTCCATATTAGTTATCCAGACTCCTACTCTTGCTCCTAATTTATTGACTGATCCATCAAAATCTAGGTGCCATAATGATTCATGAAAGATTTTTTCATTGTCTGGTGCTTTGTTTTTGTCTTTTAATTCAGTTTTGTTTTCAATTCCAGTTTCAGAGTTACATAAAATGAATGAATCCATGTCAGTAGGTGTAGTGTAAATAGGATAATTTCTTGTTCTTTCTACGCTACTCACCATATACTTCATCAATGTTTCTCTATAAAGTTTCTTTGGTTGGCTAAAAAATGAGATTGTTGCATATGACATATCAAGTTGTAGAGATCCCTATAATTTAGCTCCCCATGAGCGAGATAAGAGAATTCCATATTTGGGAGGGATTTCAGCTACTACAATGTCCATGACTATGATTTTACTAGGATATTGAACTAATGTGACACATAAATCTTTAATAAAACCTAAACATTTCACTTTTCTTGAATCAAATGAAAAGAGATCTTTATAAGGCCTTGTGATGTCTAAATTCAGGGTTTCCAATATTTCTTTTGGCATTAAATTGTGTGAAGCCCTTGAATCTAGCATTTCATTATGTAATATTTGATCATGAACAGTTAGGCTAATGTAAAACGGTGGAAATTCTCCATCTTGGTGTTCTCCATTAACATCAGGACCAAAAATTAATTCAGGTTGATCATAATTTAAGTTTACTGAATCTTCTCCATCATTCATATTCAAATTTTCTGTGATAGGTGTTTTTTATAAATCATGTTTTACCAATTTTGCTAAAGGAATTGGTATTTTTAATTTGGCAATTTCAGCTTGGATATTAAATGGAGGTTGTGATTTTGCACGCTGAATTATCTCTTCTTTTGTAACTGTAGTTTGAGTAAGTTTATCTTCTTTTTCTACAGCTGTTTTCTCATTTTCAGTTTGTGTTTCTATTGTCTTACTTCTTTTAGTTTTCTTTTCAGGGACAGTTTGAGAAGTAGTGGATGTTTTTGCATATTTTGTATTTTCAGTAGCTGCTTTAGCAGTGGTAACTTTTGGATCAGCTGTAGGTGTACTGGAGTCTAAAATTTATGTTTTAGCAGAATTAATTGTCTTTACAGAAGAAAATTTTTGTGAATATGTTGATGTTTAGACAACATCATCTGTGATGTCAACAATCTTGGGACTAGGTGAAATTTTAGGGCTTGAAATTTTCTGAGATGAATTAGAGTTTTGCTTATTTTCCCTAGGGGGAATTTGCAAAACTTTAGTGGTGGGAGCTTATACTGTTTTCTTTGTTTGTGTTTGAACAGATTTTTTAGTAGAAGGCTCTATGTTTTTCTTTCTTCTAAGGTTATATTACTTATGTACTTCATTTATAGAAAACTCATAACCTTGTTTGTAATCAAATTATTCACCAGAAGCTAATTGAATTTGTTGTAAATCATATAAATCCTGATCTTCTTGTGTAAGAAAGATGGTGTTATCATCATTAATACCCATTATATTTATGGTGTATTCATCATCATTTTTATGAGAAATTTCAGCATAGTTCTCTTGGAAAGGTGGTGTTATTGTTTGGTCAGGTGCTGACTCTATATTTTCTAGTGTTTGTGTTTTTCCTGAAATTGGGATTTCTAATTTGTTGTTGATTATCCCATTGTGGATTCCTTTCCATATTATCTAACCTATCCATCATTCTCTGTAATTTTTTTGCTAATTGATCTATTTTTAAATCTAAACTAGATGCTTCTTCTTTTATTGCTACTCTCCTTTCATTCCTTAATCTAGCTCTCTTTGCTAACATGTTTGCCTCTACACTAACAACATTAGTTTGAATTTTCTCTAAAGTCTCTGGATTTCTCTCTCTTAATTGATAGGCTATGTCTGTATCAAATCCATCTGGGAATTTGAGAAGGACAGAGTCTGGAGTGGGTTTGAGATTAACAGGGATTGAATTATAAATGCCGTTGTATCTAGTACAATAATCTTGGACTGTCTCATTAGGTGCTCTTTTAATGCTTTCAATTTATGATAAGATTTCAAGTGGATTTTTCTTCTTTTTCCATTTATTCAAAAATAATCTATGAAAAACTTCTAAATCAACAATACTACCAGTATTCAAACCTTTAAACCATTACTTCACCTCACCAGTTAATGTTTGAGAAAAAAGTCTCATTTGTACATCATAATCATCTATTTCATGAAACTCAAAATAATATGTCATCTTATTAACATGTTGTTGAGCTGTGTATTGAGTGGTTGCATCAAATTGAGGTATTTTTCTTTGATAGTCCTGGGGCATGTCATGTAACTGTCCTAGTAGGACCAAGGGAGCATATCTTGCAGCCATGGCTTGGATTCTAGCTTGGCTAGGAGGTAAGTTGGAAGTACTTGGGGTAGAACTAGAAGTACTTGTTGATGTAGTTAAAGAAATTGCAGATGAGATTGGAATATAAGAATATGTACTGGTAAATGTAGTTGAGATGCTAGAAGATGAAGTTGGGATATATGAAGAGGTGCTTGGAAATGAGAATGATATATTGGAAAATGCAGAGGAAAAACTAGTGGATGGAGTTGAGGTGGGGGAAGATGGAAATAATATTCTAGGTTGGAATGGTTGCTTTGGGATAAATGGATTTGTGGAGTGAAGTGTGGTGGAAATAATGGATGAGGTGGTAGTGAATAGTGATGATCCTATAGATTCTATGAGACTGGTATCTAAATGAGAAGTAGAGGTCTTAGGGGTATAGGCTGATAAAGTAGCTAATTCAACTAAATTTTGAAGAATAGCTTCAGCTATTTCCTTAAGTATAGTAGCATTTATTTCATCAAGTTTATCATAAACCTCAAAAATATTTGATTCAGAATCTACTGAAATAATTTCCTGCTTAGTTTCAAGAAATGAAATAAAATCAGGATCTATAACAGTACTATTTAAGTCACTTTCTGATTTATTTATGAATAAAGAATGTTCAAAATTTAAGTCAAACTCTATGTCTTGTATACTTAATAACTGTTTTGGAAGGGAATTTTCTCTAACTAAGGAAACTTTATTACCTAAATCCTCTACTTGTTTATTCTTTTTTCCAATTCTGTCAGGATTATCTACTATGACAACATGTTGTGGATCTAGGTTTGACCTGGTATAGTAGACTCTTTTGGAAGCCATAATTACATTTTTTTTATGAAAAATATACTCACAACTTATAAAAAAGTCTTAAGGTGAAAATATAATGAAAAATATTTCCTTTAAGATCTATTTTAAAACTGAGGATTGGTTAGTTCTCCAGTATGGTCGCTAGTATGTTATCACTCTAATAATTCTTAAGTTGTGAGATTTTGATTTATAGTTTAAAGAATATCAGAGGTAACCACATACCTACATTTAAGCTTTAGGATCTAGCCTTCCTAAGGCTCGGAGAGGGCTCTCTCTATAAAATTTAACTTTGTTTTTATGTTTGATTTTAGGCTAGTTATATTGGGCAAATTGGTTTTGAGATTTGGTTTGGTTTGGTGGGAAAATTCACTTAATGAGATGGAAAGCTGTGAATCTGTAATACATTGGGTAGATGGAGTCAATGTGTTAAGCATAAAGATCAAGATCAAGATCTAAAGTCAAATTTTCACTGGGCAAGATAGCAGAGTCACTAAAGATCTTCAAACACTGATTGGTGAGGTGGCTTTAATCGGGATAAAGAGAAATTAAGAATTCTTTGATCCAGATAAGGAGTGAAATGGGAGGGATCAATCGAAATTAGGGAGAAATTAAAGGTTCCCTAGTCTGGATATTAGCAGAAAACATTTAAATGAAAACCAGTAAATAACAGAGTGCTTTTAACAAATTCTGATATATCACTTCCTGATTTCACATTAAAATTTAGAACACATTTATGAATGGATGAAAAACATAAGAAAATAGACAAATAACAGTATAAAGTACTTCACTTTAGTGGCCCAACACATGAATCCAGTAATATGATGCTTTATTCCTTGAAATACAGTCTTCTGACTTGAGCTTGATTAGAAAAGCCCTTAGGTTCAAAATGTTCCAGCTATAGAAATATTTAGCAATTAATTCCACCCTAATACTTCAAATGATGAAGTATTTATACAAAAAGTAATGCAAAATATCCTAGAATAGTCCTAGGAATGTTTTTTGGAAAATAAAATACCTTATTACAAAAATATAGTGACAGCTGCATAACAAACTTGCAAGCTTTCCTATTTATTAAATAAAATATCTTTCTGTTGGACTTAAGTAGCAGCTAGCTAGTTGAGTTGTCTTTAACCCTAGCAATTTGATCTTCAATTAGTTTTGAAGCTTTATCTCTCATCTAATACTCTTTAAATGATACATTTTAACCTCTAATACTCTTTAACCGACTGTTTTGAATGTTTTACTGCTTTTAAAATCTGTTTTTACTGTGTAAAACAACAACTCTATTTTTTTATCCTCTTTTACTGCAAACTATATTTTAAAGTAAATCTATGAGCTTTTGCTAAAACTTTTCATCTGGTAATTTAATCTTTGTGAGTTTTCTGAAATTCTCATCAGCCTCTTTGTATCTAACAAAAGTTGGCTTGACTACGAAGAGGTGTTTTATCTCATGTTGTAGATAAACAAGTTTTCAATACTTTTGTGTAACACTTTACATGTTGGAACTCCTTGCCAATCTACCTTGTTCACTTGTTCTTTGGAAAATTCCCTTACCTTCTTATTGTAATCTTCTTGCTTCATTAGTTTATCATTGATGACAAGAATATTTGGAAAACCTTTTTGCCTCAATGTGTGAAACTTAACCATGAATCTAGTTATGGCCATGTCCATATTTTGAGACTTCTCTTCCAACTGTTTCATTAAGTTTTTATTTGAAATCACTTTCCTTACCTCAAGAATTGTCTCTGTCCTGTCAGTAATTCCTATCTCATCCAATTCTTGATTTTTTTTTGTGTTGAGAAACTTGATTATTTCTAGGGCTTCTTTAGGCTTGGCACCTAGCTCTTCTTTGGCCTTCAATATTTCTTCCTTGCCTACCTTTAGTAAATCCTTCTGTTCAAAAATTACTTGAATGGATGGCCAAGTATCATTGATTGACTCAATGATCTTGGACCATAGTTGATTTTTGATGTATGCCATGGGCTGTTTTAGGGTTAACTCTGTTTCTACCTTTTTTAACTTTTCACTTAACCTTTTAGCTTTTTGTTCCTTTGTTTTAGCATTTATATGTGCTATTTTCTTGGCATATTCCAAGTTATTGATTTTCTATTTCAATTTGTTTATCTCATTATTCTGTATTGACATCTCTTCCATGGCTTTAATGAGTTTGTTGGTCTCATCTGACTGCTACAATGTTGTATTAGAAGATTCAATGGCTGAAGTAGTGGAAGAAGTGACTGGCACTACTGTGGCTAATGGGAATTTTGGTGCTAACTCTTCTGCTAGAGTTGAGGGAATTGTTGTTGTTACCATGGGAATGACTGTAGGAGGAATATTTTGTGTCTTTTTAGCTTCTTTTTCTTGGACAAGCTTGTCCATCTCAATTTCCATCTCCTTGATCTGTGCCTTCATTTGTAATATGAGACTCATCATCTCATCCTTTTGCTTTTTTTCTTGCACAATATCCTTAGCCTGTGGATTTTCTGTTGGGGGTAATTTTAGTTGCTTTCTAAGTGCTGCAATATCAACATTTTTCTTCTTCACCAATTCTTCCGCAGCTTTCACGTTAGAAGGGTCATACCCTACTTCAATTACCAATTCTTCTAAAGACTTGATTCTGGTGTCTTTAGCATATGAAGAAGCCTTTTCAACCCTAAGATGATCTCTCATATTTGTCAAAGTGTTCTGGAGCTTTTGGGCACTCATTTCCTTTGTGGTCATAGTAGCATATAGCATTTCTGAGCTTTTCTTGTGGAACTCAATTTGATCTAAGGGATGAATGCCTTCTACTGGTACTTCAAAGTCAACCTTCTTATAATCTGATGTTGTTTTAGGTGTTTTTATTGTAGGTTGAAGTATTGACATTATCAATTTCTTATTTGTATAATCAAAGGCTGAGAGAAACCTATTTTTATTTCCTGGAGTCTACTTCAAATACTGTGAATAGATCTCATTCTTGATCTCCTAATTTTTGGCCTTGATCTGTTTATACTTTTTTTTTTTTTATATCCATGTATATATCCTTTGCCTCTTGTGATGAAGATTCTTCCATACTCTGTTATTTATAAATCATTTATATATTGGAAGTAGCAATTTGTTCCTCATTTTCAATCACTGTAGTAGTAACAATGTCTTTCTTTGGATTTTCTTCATCTAAAACATCAATTGTTTCCTTTTCTTTGTCTACTGTATTAATATTTGGTTTTTTATTGTACCTGAGATTAAATATGGTTCATGTGGTTGTTTCAGCAGTGTATGAGCTTTCTTCCCTATTTCTCTTTATGGTTTTGTCCTCCTGAATAGGAGTGTGCAGAGTGTGACTAGTATCACCTTGCTTGACAGCTTCCATCAATGCATTTTCCAACCATTCAATTTGGTTTGAAAATTCTTCTATTCCAGGTTTTTTGTCATGGATATAAGGGGTTAATTTAGATTTTACCCTCATCTTACTGATTATTCCATAAGGATCATAATTCCATAGAAAAATTTCATCAAACTTATACTCTATCAATGGTTTTGCTACCTCTACACCTGCTTCCCTATTGTTGCATATGAAAGGACCCACTTGGTTTTTCGATTTGAACTAAGTTTTCTTTTTAGCAGCCAAAATTTTTATAGAATATGAGTTTTGAATTTTTCTGATATATTCTAATGCAAATACTGTCATTGGCACATACTTTAGCAGTTTGTAGGGCAAGAGGTTTGACCCACAGACTCTAATCTCTGTGTGGTTTTGGTAAATATACCAGTCACATGTTCTGCTCTGCTCTGATAGTTGTAGAACCTTCTTAATCTCAACACTTATCCTTGGTTGTACACTATTTGTAAGAATATTTATCAATGGGTGAACAAAACAGTCTGCGAAATCTGCATAAGTGAACTCATTTGACTCTTTTCTGATTAAAGAAGTCCAGAAAATAACTGACAGTGGATTTCCTTCTACATCCAACTTTTGAAGGGTTATTGGGAATTTATCTAACTAGTAGTAGAGGAAAATATGAAAGAGGAAGGAGGTATACCTAAATACTCCTTCAGTAGGAAGTTTCACAAGCTGATCATGGATACTATCAACTATATACTCATCATAGCTATAAATGATTGTAGGGGGTTGACCAGGCATGAAAGTGGATAGAAAACCAAGTATGGACTCATCAGTGTGCTCATCAGTAAAGTACCCAAGGATAAAAGACAACATTGAGATAATGTGTCTTGATCCTTCTGGGAATTTGGACGATGAATATGGAGGGTTAATCGTTGGGATTTCAACATATGAAGGCATGAATATTTGAAAGATTTTGAAACATTTTAGGAAAGTCTAAATCCAGATAAAGCTTTGTAAGGGCTTCTATAGACAATGGGACTGCATTAGGATGTGGTTGCAATTGAAGCATTTGGTTTATATATTCAACAGTGATAGTAAATAAAAATTCTTTCTTAGCATTAACTATAGCTCTTAGGTCAGGGGAATAGTGAGTTTGACATAGTCTGATGACCTCAGGGAATTGATGGGTATGTGGAACTACATATTTGGGCAAATTAGACTCCCAAATTTGCACTTCATCTCCCCGATCCAAAGATTTTTCTAGGCTCCAGTAGTGGAGATCAAGAAGATTGAATTCAATTACTGGATCAGTGATTTTATAGTCCACATCAGCTAAAGGGGTATCCTCAACATCTACAACAGGAGGTTGTAGTGGATTGATGACAATGGTGCATTTAGAAGGCATTTATGAGTTTGTTTTTTGACAATTTAGGCCTCTGGATCTTAAAAAATCTGTTTTTTAGGCTTTTATACACTTATCTAAGCTTAAACTATTTACAGAAGGTCTTTTTGGTATGACAGAGGTATTTTTGACCAACAATAGGTAAAATTATGGTTTCTTCTAGTTCAAACTTTCAATTTCTTCTCAAAAATCAATCTTTAAACCTTTTTACAAACTCATGAAAGGTTTAACAAAGGTTTACTGCTTTTTTCTTGGATAAAACATAACTAAAATAGTCAAATTCATGCACAAAAGGATTCTGAGCATTTATAAAAGGGTTACGAGTGTTTTTAGAAACAATGAAATTCGCAAGGTTTTGAAACAGAGATGAATATATGAGGAAATCAGGTTTTTCTTCAGGAAAATAGATTTTGAAAGGTTTAATTTCTAGAGAATGCTCTTTTCAAATGTAAGATGGGTATTTTTCTTGAAAAATACCTGTTATTTTAGGTATTTGACTCGAAAAAGGGTTTCTAGAAGTCTGGGAGCTTTCCGAAGCTTTGTTGAAGTCTTTGAATGCAAATTGGAGGGCCTGAACGGTCGCAGCAATGAATTGGGATGAATTCTAGTTGTTTATGCATGAAAAGAGGGTGGCAGTGTCTTTTCTTCAGTTAGAAACAATTAAATGAACATAAAATGCAATGAAAAGGTTTAAACGTGTATAAATCTGTTGTTCAACCATGCTTTTTAATTTGTAATATGGCTTATGGTTCATTGGATAGGGTGGAGGGAGTGCAAACGATCACGATTAAGCGATGAAGTTGTTGGGTAAGTGGGTGTGGGGCCTGAGATCTTTTATGCGGTGGGGTTTAAGCTTTAAACATTAAAACGTATTTAAAACATAAAATATTATGTTTTAACGAGATAGGCAGGTAGTGGCTTTACACGAAAAATAGGCTATGTACAGTTGTAAAGTAATCTTCGGCGGGTTAATATAAACTAAGGTTAGTTTAAAACTATGGGGAAGGGGGAATAGATCACACAGGGAATTAGAACCATAAGATAAACAAGAAATATGTGGGTTGGGATATGTAATAAAATGAATTAATATAAATACAGGGTAGGGTATTATAGTGGAGTTAATATATTAATTTAAAGTTAATATGAAAGGAATAGAATGAACGGAAATACATACAAATGCACTAAGTAAAGTATGATTTAAGTGTTTGTGCGATATTTTCATAATGGTGGCCCCATTTTAACATTTCACACTTAATACTTAGGATAAAGCATATTTGTGGGTTTTTTGAGTATTTTTGTATGAAATGAAATTAGTTAAGGGTGTTTTTACTTTTCCTAAGAAAAAATGTGTTTTAACTTAGGAAAAGGGATTTTATCTTAGGAAAAGGGTGTGATGTTGAGGAAAAGGGTTTTAATGAATGGAATCCAATACTTAGTACCAATCAGTCACTAAGCCTTGGGTTCGGTCCCAACAAAATTCAGAGAAATGCTCTGAGCCTTAATAACTGAAGGTTTTTAATACTGAAATACTTTGAGGGGAGGGAAATTAGTAATTTGCTAGATGATGTTTATACATGCTTTGTGTAACTGCTTTCTACCTACCCATCATTTATTCTACCTTTTTTTCTTTATTTTCATGGGTGCATTTGAGCTTGCAACCCTAGATCCATTTTTCTTTTAAAGAAGAAAACTATCTAATTCTAACCTTATTTCATCCAAGGGCTCAAATTAAACTATTGAGCTCATCATTTATTCTCTAACTAACTATTGATTTGTCAAGTTTAAACTGTTTGAAAAAATCTTTATTCTCTATCTATAAACATGAAATTTAAAGCATGAAAAAGTTAAGATTAAACTATTTAACTCATCATGGATTATGGCATTTTGAACAAACTGCACATAATCATTATTTTTGCAGTGAAAAGTAACTAGTAGTGGCATTTTGACTTGCATCACTTTCATGTCTTATTCTTATTTCCTTTTTGTGTTTGGGGTCCATTTTTTATTCTTTTTTATCTTTTTCTTTTCAAGTCCTTTGATTTCTCTTTTAGGACTTTTACCCTCTTTTCATTTTTTTATTTCAAATATGGGAAAACAACTTGCAAAAAGTAAGGTATGTACATATTTTCAAGACTAATCAAAGTCAATTAAAAAACTATGAATCCTATTATTATAGGACCCTAACAGAAGCCAGTACCCTTTGCAATATGTGACCCATTTTTGGTAAAGGGTAATTATCCTTAAGAGATAATTTATTAAGATTTCTAAAGTCAAAACATAGTCTAATTTTTCCTATTTTGTTTCTATTTGGGACAATATTGGATAGCCATTTGGAGTATCTGAGTTGTACTATGATTTTTGATTCATACATCTTTTTAATTTCTTTCTCAACTAAAGGCATCAAAACACGATTTTTTCTTCGCAATTTCCGTTTGAGTTTTTTTTTACTTTCTTTAATTGGAATTTTATCTTGAATGGTGCTTCTATCATAATAATTCAAATCCTCATAGCTCCATGCAAACACATCAATGAATTCTTTGAACATGGATATATATGTTATTTTTTTAATAAAAGGCAGATATTTAGACAGTTTCATGATTTTGGGGTTCTGTTCAGTGCCTATATTACATTCCTCAATATTTGTTCCAGTTGGTTCCATTTTGGGTTTATTTTCCACATCATTAAATTCAAATAATTCCTCTAAAGGGACCAACCCTCTAGGTAGATTATTGTCTTTGATTTGGAGTATTTCAAATTCTTCTTTTTCCAGGTCTTTTTTTATTTTCTGTATTATGTACAGTTTTGTTAGCTAGAACATTTACATTGGTGTTTACATCTAAAACAACAGTTTCTAGGACATCAGTTTGTTTTTCCTCAGTACTTTGTTCATCAGTAAGACTATCTTCCTCACAATCCATGTATAGATTAATGTCTTCAAATTCATCTTTAGATTGTAGGAAGCTTTTGATTTGTTTATCATTGCCAAAAACCTGCCAGTACCTCATGTTATTTGGCACAGAAGGACGATGTTTGACCTTAATTTTATGTTGTTTGTTTTGGTGAGGAAGATTACAGATACTTGTTGAAAAAGCTAGGACATTATGATTTCTGGGAATTACTGCTAAATCCTATTCATCAAAATTTCTCAAGAAATAAAGTACAACATTTCTATAAGCTCTTAATATAGGATGTTTTGCTGCATAGAGTCCTTTAATTTGTGTTATGACCAACTCAGAGTCACCATGTACAGAGATCATTTTCGCTCCTAATTTTTTCAACATTTGTAATCCCAAAAGCAAAGCTTCATATTCTGCAATTTTGTTTGTGCACTGAAAAATTAATTTGTATGAATGACCTTGTGCACTATTTTTTCCTACATTATAAACACAAATGCCTACCCCTGAGCCATCTTTGCCACATGAGCCATCAAAACTCATGTTTCAAAGAGGTTCATTTGCTGAACCTGGTTGTTCTGTTTGTATTTGACTGTCATTATTTTCTGTGGAATCATTTTCTATACTAGGAAACTTGTGAATCAATGACTCCATCATTATAAAAAATGAAATAATCAAGGTCAGTGTGAACAAAGTACAGAGGGTAATTGTGAGGTTTTTCTTGGCTACTTACCATGTACTTCATTAATGTTTCCCTATATAGTTTTCTTGATTGTCCAAACATCGGTATTTTCGTGTATGTCATGTCCATCTGTAAGATCCCTTGTAATTTTTCTCCCCATGAGCGAGATAAAATCGTTCCATATTTAGGAGGTATATCAGCCACAACAATATCCATCACTAAAATCTTGGCAGGTATCTAAGCTAGAGTGACACAAAGATATTTGATAAGACCTAGGCACCTAACTTTACTGGAATCAAAAGAGTATAAATCCTTGTAGGGTGTTAGTGTCCCGTGATTTGGCAGATTTGTAAACCAAATGACAGGGTAACATCAGACCAATATTTGGAGTCCTAGGACCTAGCCTTCTTGGACTCAGAGAGGGCTCTGTCTATTGGGTGCAAAGGATGTGTTCTTGTTTGCTTTAGGGTTTTGATTTTAGGCTAGTTGTTAAGTGTAGGGTTTGTTGTTTGTTTTGGTTGGGTGAGATAGATAGGTAGAATAGGTGGACTGAGAGTTTTTCAAATCATTGGTCTATGGAGTCAATAAAAGTCATGGATGTCTCAATGATGAGTCAGAGTGCAGTGCAAGGCCAATCTAGCAAGGTTAATGGATCCTTAAGGTTATGAGTGAAGTGGGATGAACATCAAGTTGGTGACTAAGGTAGGGCAAAGGGAAATCAAGAATCCTTTGTCAAATACCTATAACAAGGAGGTCTTAAATACTGATAAGAAAAATATATAACTCATGAGGTAGGGCAAACCATTAACTTCAATGAACAATACTTAAAATAATAAACATTCAAGATAAACAATTCCAATGAAATATAGAAGGTGAGAAACTCATTTAACTTCTAGTGATTCCACCTTCAAGCTTTAGAAAACATTTAAGATCACAAATAACTTTAATCTATGAAGAGGGAACTCCTAAACATCATAAATCGAGCTATAAAGAACTTTAAAACAAGCTAATAGGCATGGAAAAAGGGCAAGGTCGAAACAAGACCTCTTTGACTTAACCTAGAAAATAATACTTCAAAGAGAGGTTTCAAGACAGAGTTTGGATAGCTTCAAATAAGTAGGGCATATCGTGAATCATACTTGTAAACTAGCATACTAATCCATACATGAAAAAAAAAGTTTAGGTGGACCTAAGGAGCAGTCAAGAATTCGCTAAGATGACCAAACAGAGGAAAACATCAAGGTAATAGAAGGCAGGAGGAATAAGGTGCTTCCAAGAGCATTTCTCAACCTATACTTTTATGTTCTATTACAAAAAAGAAGAATGAAACATCATGATAACAAGAAAATATAAACAAATTAAGAATACATCACCATTAACCAAGCTCAGAGATCCTGCAAACAAGCTTCACCATCATCAATCCAAGCAAGGCATTCATAGACTCCACAACACTAATTTCTTCTCCAAGCTCATAAAAACCATATATTTCTCTCAAAGCTCATCAAATTCCAACATTTACAATGAAGCCCTCATGCTATATTTATCATAGAAAAGGAGGGAAAAAAAAATGCAAAATCACCCATAAATTTCATTTATGCCCAAGAGACCATGCAAGGCCCAAGGCACAAAATATCTCATGAAATAAATGCCAAAATAACTTCTTGCACCTAATTCTAGAGTGATTTGGATTAAAAAAACACTAAAATAAGATTTTGCAATAAATGAGTGTGTTTTGTTGACTTTTGGTCCAAAACACACTAAACAGTCCATTTGTGCAGCGCCACCTTTAGCAGAAAATAGGCTCTTTTGTAACCAAGTTTTGGACCCCTTCCTGATGTCGGATTTGGTTCCGTGAAGGCTCGTTCGAAAGCCTGATGAGTTGAATTTGTAGAAATTCGTGTGGTTTTCTGATACAGCTCCTGTAGCCTATTCAAAATGTCAAAAATCTCCATACTTCCATTAGCGCAGCACCAGGTCCAAAACAGAGGCAAAATGGTGAAATTTGAGGTGTTTTTTGACCTTTTGAGGGGTCAAAACTACTTCAAATTTTCTGAAACTTGGTGAGCATAATGTACTAAGTGTGAGAAATCCAAAAATGTTGATTTTTTCTCTCGAGGATGCTCCATGGATTAGTGTAGTGCCAGTGGCGCTGCGCTAATGAGCCTTAAAAACAAAAAAACAAAAAAAAGCTTCAAATTTTCCCAAAATTGGTGTAGGCCTCCCTTAAGGGGTCTTAGAAAACTGTTGAGAAGCTGAAGCCAAAAATATGAGGTTATCATGCTATTTTTCCTCCTTTAGGGTTTGTACTTCAAGGAGGGCTTCCTTTAGTTTGGCACAAACAAGCTTGTGTTTCTTGGCATAGTATTTGGTCATCTTTTTCTGGAGGGCCAGACCCCTTTTTATCTCCTTGAAGTGCTTATGCTCATATTTGTAATATTGAATGATGTATTGTGCCATGCCAAAATTTCTTTCCCACTCCTTGATTTGTGTATCCTTGCTTTGGAGTAGCAATCTGGTGGCCATCTCCTTGTCTTCATCATCACTGCTTAGGTCAATAAATTGAGGCTTTTGAGTAGTTTTCTTACCTCTCTTACCTTTCTTATCCTTGTCCATTTTTTATTTTCCCTTTCCAAGCCTTGGAGTTGATATATATGGCAAGGTCCCTTACCTCTTAGAGGCAGCAAACACTTGCCTTGACCCCCTTTGATATGTGCATGAAAGAGGTGTGATGGTGGTTTTGGTAGGGTTTTCATCATTTCTGTGACCCTTGGTGTTGTCATCAGCTTCCTCATCTTTACCATGATCCTTATCAATCATTCCATGCTTAGTTTGATCATTTTATTTTTGACCTTCAACACCATCATTATCACTAACTTCTTTACTACCTCCCACACTGTCACTTTGGTCTTGTTCCTCATTATGTTCCTTTTCTTCATCATCTTCTGCACTATCGTTATTTTCATCATCACTAAGAGGCTGATTTGTGTCATGGCTATCATGACTGTTGTCATGACAGTCATGACCATATTCTTTGTTGTTTTGTTCCCCATTGGTTGTACTATTAGAGTCATCCTCTCTGTCACTGTCTTTCTTTTCAAGTTTTGATTTTGCTTCATCATTTTCATCATCTTCATCCATATTGTCACTGTTTTCACCATGACTTTGCACACTATCTTCATGACCAAGCACATTGTCCCTTTGAATATTAATTTCCTCATTTTTACTCTCTTTAGCTATTTCTATGGACTCTGCCTTTTTTTCACTATCTACTGGCTCATCATCATGCTCATTATCTGTTTTCATGGACTCTACCCCATCATAATCTTCTTGATCATTATCATCAAACTCAAATTCACTGTGATCTGCCTCTCCTTCATGCTTTGTTTCATTGTTGTTTTCTCCTCCTTCAAAACTCATGTCATTTTCAGTTTCAACCTATTCATTTCCTTCAGAATCCTCTTCCATGGTGGCAGAGTTTTGTTTACTATCTTTTTGACTATCAACCCCGTCATTTTCATTACTATCCTTTTGATAATCACTCTGTTCATCATTAGGGTCCTTTTCTTCTTTTTTGGATGACTCATTTGCATCACTATCATTACTTCCTCCCTCTAATTTTTCACTGTTTTTGTCTTCATCACTACTATGCTCATTCTCTTCCTCTTCGCCATCATTTCCTTCTTGCTCTTCCTCATTAGTCTCTGTCTCTGCCTCACTAATTTCATCATCTCCACTATCATCTTCTTGTTCATTATTGCCACTGTCACCCTCTTGTTCATCACTGCCACTGTCATCCTCTTTATTTGATGCATCAATAGAAGGGGAAGGAGGGAGATTTTGTTGGGGTGAGGGTACTTGTGCAGATGAGGAGGGAAAAAAATTTTGAGGAGGAGGTTGGGGGTTTGTGAAGACTTCATGTGCTATGAAAACCTCCCAAGGGATACCTTGCTACTCCAACTGATGTAATACCACCATCTTGATCAAGGAATGGTGAAATAAGCTTTGCATTTGTTGGGATGGGGTTCTCCTCCGGACAACAGATGACATCTTCTAAATGCTCCTATAGAGATAGTAAGGCAAGTTAAGCATCTTAACCCTTGTGAAATACATGAGGAGTCTGACATGGTAGGAGTTTAGCCTGGAGTATCTCCCCTCACAAGTGAAGTATTTCATAATAACCAACATCAAAGGTGAAAACCTGTGTCTGAGGTGTGAGAAAGGAAAAATTGTTTTGTTTCCTTCCCTATACCTTGTTTTGATGAATGGCTCTAAGAAGTCCTTCTCCAATTTTCCCTTCTTAAACCATTTTTCACCTATAGCAAGGATACCTATGGCTTCAGAGATGGCACCTGCTGAGATCTCAAAATCTACTCCTGCAAGGCTTGAGTGCTTGTTATGCAAGTTGAGAATGAGGATTCTTGTAAGCTCGTGATGGCTCTTTACTTGTTTTACCTTTTCACAAAACTGAAAAAATCTTGCATTCTGAAAGCATGACAGGATCCTAGGAGAGGAGGTGATGGCCACAGTGCTTTGAGGCTCCAATCTATTGACTTTTCCTCCCTTATGTTTTGGCCTCAAAGGCCTTTGACTTTTATCACTGCTACTGCTATTCTCAGCTCCTGACATGGTGAATGGGGATGTTGTTTGACAAATTAGGGTTTGATGAAGCAAGGTGAACAAGGTGATGGAGTAAAATTTGGAGAATGAGTGATATGGAGGATAGGGTTTTAAGGTTTTGAGTGGATTTGTAGCTTAAGGAGGCCTTCTCAAAAGTGCATTGCAATTACCCTAAGCCAGTTACCCTTATCTATCATTAAAACTGGTTTTAAGGAGGCTTCAATTATAAAGGCTCATTTGTATGCAAATTCTAGGGTTTACCCACTTAGGGTTTGAATTTCAAATCCCTAAAAGACCAAATTTAACTTGAAATTTTGCTTGGGGACAAGGAAAAGATGCAACTTACCAATTCTTGGCCTTTCTACAGATCCTGGAGATGGAGGATGGAATTTTAGATTTGGGCAAGAGATTTTGTCTTTTGAAGGCTCTCTGCATTTTTGCAACGCCTTGCCCGAGTTGTCGGGTCGGCCTGTTAGCGCAGCGCTGGGCAGGCCTGCAGGATGGTTAGCGTAGCGCTGGGCACGTGTACTTTCTGCCAGTCTCCTGGGTGAGTCGAGTGGAGAGTTTGCGTAGTGTCGGGCACGTCGTGCAAAAGGTGTCGGGTGACTATTAGTGCAGCGCTAGGCGCATCATGCAGAAGGTGTCAGGCAGTCGTTCAGAGGTGTTGGGTGGTTGGTTAGTGCAGCGCCGGGTGCATCGTGCAAAGGTGCAGTCTCCGGGCGGGTCGGGCCTGCGTTTGCACAGCACCCGATATTTTCATAGCGCCGGGGCTTATTAGCGCAGCGCAGTTCAAATTTGAATGGGTGGATGGCTAGTTTGCATAGTGCTGGCCTAAATTAGCGTAGCGCCAGTGATTTGCACAGCACCCGAACCCTTCTCCCAGAAATAGCCCGAAAACCCTGTTTTTCTCCCTGAAGACCTTTTCTCTTCACCAAGTGCTAAATGAGATGGAAAAAAGGCTAAGGAGGTCTTTTATACCCTTAATAAAAATAAATCAAAGTTATAAAACCCACTTTACTTATGTTTTCTCAATATTTTTGTCATTTGACTGATACCCTTTATTTCTTTTGCAAGGGTTTCTAAAGGCTTTCTCAAGGTGTCTTTTCTTCTTTTATGGTGATGGTTGGCTAAGGGGGTGTAGATTTCTTTTTCATCCCTTTTCACCCTTTGAAAGCTTGGGCATTGCTCGAACTGTTCTTGGCATCCTTTTGACAAACTGAAAACCCTTGTTTTTATCCTTTTGTCCTTCTTGGTTGTAGGTGACCTGAAACATGTCCCTTTACCTTCTTACTGATTTTTTCTAGGCAGTTACACATTTTTTTTGACAAAGAGTTTCAAGCCACCATACCATGCCATGTGTTGTCTTGGCCACTTCTGATTTTTCTACAGGTGCCTAACACAGGGTTTTTGGTTCGTTAGTCATGGTTTGGACCTTTACAACCATTTAGTTTCCCAACAGGGATTTTAGGGCCAGCATGATTTTCATTTTGATATTTCACCTCATGTTTTCTTCATATTGACCATTTTGAAGACCTTTGACTGCATTTGGAAACTTAGCCTCTTATACTGCTACCCTTCATAATTTTTCTCTTTGGTGCAGGTGAAGCAATGCTGCTTTGATAAACCTTAGAGAACACCTTAGATATCCTTTGAATGCCATCTGCTTGTTTATGAAGGAGGACTTATCATCTTCACTTGAGTTATTTTTTCCACCATTCCAAAGTCTTAGGTTTTAGGGTTGTTAGAGAAAAATAAGTAGTGTTGTCTTCTAAGTTCTCTATAGCCCTTTCAAGTTCATTCATTTCTATTTAGTTCACCTCACCTTTTTCCCTTTTCATTTATAATTTTCTGAAAATCTTTAATGTGTCCTTGGTTGTGTTGCTATTCCTTCTGTCTAGGTGGTCTTTGTGATGGTTCCTTGCTTGGGTACCACTGCTTTTCCAATCATTTACAAAACCCTGATTCCTTTTAAACACAGGCCTGATGCCTTTCTCTTTGATGTGGATGTCTTCTTGTGATGATTCATCCTATTACCTTACCTCTTTTCAGGCTGATGGCCATCTTGATCTTTCTTGCATAAATGTGAGCAGTTGTCAATTGCATATTTTGTGCTTTTAGGCCAAGGAGACCTTTCTTGAATGGCCTTTTGATCATTTTTGGACAAAGTTACTTGTCCTTCTTCTTCTTTGAATCCAGTCTCATCACATAGTAAAAACAGAGATTTAGAACACCAAAAAAACCCTATAAGCTGTGAAACTCTAGGTGACCTAGTGGAAGGTTCCTTGGACTTGGCTTTGGACTGAAAACTTAGATTTTGGGGTCATTAAGAGTAAAGCAGAGTTTTTGATAGGCTTGTGTATTGAAGGTACAAAATCCAATGTATTTAATTTATCTAAAGAGTCTACATAGATAGCTTTGAGACCACCAATGCTTGAGGCATTTTGGGAGACATAAGAGAGTTCGTTGATTGATGGCCCTAGGTAGTAGTGGAGGGGTTAGATAAAGAAAAATAGAGGATTGAAACCAAAGGTGGCAAAAAATAAACAAAATGAGTGACATGAGCCTCTGATGGGTCTTCTGGGGTTGGTAAGTAGAGCTTGACACGAGGGATGATGAAATAGTGAAAAATTTATCTTAAGGATAATGAAGGCATTGAGATTTCTAAAACTCACAATGTTCATGAACTTTGTTTCTAGAAATCTAGGATAAGCATATAGTCATCTACAAAGGAAAAAATTACTGATGACTAACATAGGGTCTAGTTATTTCAAGCCCAAGCTTCTCCATGACAGCCTTTGTCATAAGATTGTGTAAAGCACCCGAATCCGACATGGCATTGTGAATAATCTTGTAATGAATGTTTAAACTGGCATAAGAAGGAGAGACACCTCCTTCCTGGGGTTTTCCATCAACCTCTGGCCCAAACAAAATTTCAGGCTGGTAATCACTTAAATTGACTGTATCTTGCAAGTCAAAACAACAATTCATTTTATCTATGTGTTGTTGGGCAGTCACAGGACCAGCTATCAAATTTTGGAATCTTAGATTGGTAATATTGGGGCATAGGGGGTAAAAGTACTAACAGTGCCAATGGGGCATATCTAGCTACCATGAGGTGGTGGAGGGAGATGAATGGTGGATGAAGTTGGATGGGTAGAGGTAGTGGGAGAAAGAGTTTGTGTAGGAATTTGAGTATGGGGATGAACAACTGTAGTGGTAGGGATGGTGGAAGTTGTAGGACTAACTGACCTAAGAGGAACTGTTTGGGATGAAATTGAAGAAGCTGATATGGTTAAGGCAGTTAAATTTATGAATTGTTGGAGGTAGGCCTCATCAACAGTGGAATTAAACTCAGTCTCTTGATCTTGAAGAGTATCAAAATCTTGGAGAATATGGATGTTAGATTCAAGTTGGGAGTAGGCTTCTCTTACAGGACCTTGATGAAATATGGATGGATAAAAAAATGTATAATCAGTCCAATTCTGAGATTTAGTTCTGAATGTACCTTGTTCAAAATGAAAATCAAATTGAATGTCTTGAAAAGTGACAAAGTTATCAGGTAAGGAGCTAGATCTGTGAAGAACTCTGCTACTGGTTTTACTTTCTGTTCTAGGAGTTTTCTTCAAGATCTTCTCAGGATTGTCTACAATAGGGGGAGGATTGGGATCTGGTGGATATTATTTTTAGAGCCATAATTTAGTTCAAAATCACAAACAAACTGATTATTGAAAACTAAAAGAAACGAATCTTTAAAATAAAGTTGTATCATATAGTGATTTTTAGCTGGGGTTTTCTGAATTCGGATGAAAATTGAAAATTTTCAATTATGTCCCCAGTATGGTCACCACTATCTTAGCGCTCTATAATTTATAAGATTGGAAAGACTAAATTATAAAGAACAACATCAAAACCACTTGAAGCCTAGGATCTATCCCTCCTAGACTCAGAGAGGGATCTCTCTATAAGATTTAGATTTTTTTTAAGCTTTCTGATATTAGGCTAGTTAAATTAAATGTGGGAGTTGCTTTTGTTTGAAATTTTGTGGTTTAATTTAAAGGATTTCTATAAATGGTTTCCATTAGGCTATGGAGTCGAAATAGGCTGGGTGCATACAGCAATTTCCAGAACAAATGCAAGGAAAGATAGTTGTGAATATTGGTGTTTTATCACTGAGTGATAATATGAAATGGAGAAAATGTTTTCAGTAATGACTTAAGAGAAATTAAGAATTATTAGATCATACATCATAAGAAAACATTAAAATTGTAAGAACAGTCAGAATTAAGGTACTCTGAACAGTAAATCTTAAACTAACCTTCCTGCTTTACAATTAGAATTTTAAACGATGCACATGAAAAGATGAGAGTGGTAAAACATTAAATTTGATAAAGGAAAAACATCATCGGGATAACACAACATGTGAATATTGCAGATTGATATTTTATTGATGCTCCAGCTTGAAAATTACAAAAGGTCCAAATCAAAAGCGCCTGCAAACCAGGGTCCAACCCCCTAATACTGAATAAAATACTATATTTAAACTATTTGCAACTCATTGCCATTTCAAAAGAGGCAATTTGTTCACTTAATACAAAATAACCAAAATTTGGCATGTGCGTCTCATGCATGGACACGTTGTAACGACTTTTTTAACAGATGTCTAAAGTCATTCTAAAGTCGTTATTCAATGTAACATATTTTTTAACAGATGCCTAAAATCATTATAAAACTGTTATTCAGTGTTGTAGTGGCTTGCTGTGTTGGCTGATTCGGATTTATGTAGGAATGCAAAAAAATACACATATAACCATAAATACAAAGATGCAGTAGAAATAACACTTCATTTCATTAATATCAAAGAACTGAATTTTCTTACACACAGAATGGAAATAAACTAGCTAGGGCGTTGGTAGCTTATCTCTGAGAAGATATGTGGCAGCTACAGGCCTTTGAACTGTGTTTCAATGAGGCTCGAGGGCCTATTTATTATATAGAAACAATGGAAAACCATAAACATCCAAAAACCTAACCCTAGGAGATGAAGCTCCAAAACTATGGGCTCTGTTTGGGTAAATTGGTGTTTCAACTTCGCGGGGTCGTAACTTTGGCATACTATCTCCGTTTGACGCACATGATACATCATTAAAAAAATCTATCCGAGGACTACAACTGGTTACTGTGAATATCAATTCTGGAACAGAATCATATAAATCGGAAGCGCGATGCCCAAAAAACGTTGTTTAGGGCCGCAAAACAGCTCTGGAAGTTCATGACCCGAAAAAATGCTAAAAATAGTAAGTTGTCTCGAAACTGAAAAACTGAAAGAGGAAATGGTGAGGCCCCAAATGGAATAGGTAGGTGGCCACCAATATCCACTTGGATCATTCCTCCCCCCTTAGGAAGCAATGGTCCCCATTTCGTTGAGTTCCTCCATGAGATGAGGAAACTTCTGTTGAACTTGGTCCCTGGTGAACCACTTGCCTTGGTGCAGGAGTTGGCCAAATTTGACAACCCGATACAGTTGGATATTTTTTTGGTGAGTGTTCTTGATTTTCATGTCCATGATACAATCTGTGGTGGCCTATTCCTTGTATTCTGGGTTTAACTCTGTTGGTGTGAGTTGTTCTGCAATGTCAACGGTGTCCAGTAGAGGTGGGAAGTAGGGACAAAGAAGGTCCACATTGAATACTCAGTGCAGACCAAGGAATGGTGGAATATTCAGCTCGAAGGCATTGTTCCCTACATCCTTGGTGATGGTGTGCAGCCCATATCAAAGCAGACGAAGCTTTCGGTGGGGTCCGGTGAGGCGCTCCTTCTGCAAATGTAGCCACACTTTGTCACCCACCTGGAAATTGTGTGGCACCTGATGTTGATCATGTCGTTGCTTGTACTTAGCATTGGCTCTATCCAATATGTCATGAACCTATTTGTGGATGTGCTGAATGCACTCGATGAAAATTTTTGCTTTGTCAGCTTCAAACTGGACATGAGCCGAATCGGTATGAGTAGCCGCAAATGGCATGGCTACATCAATGGAACATAGCGGCTGGAATCCCAAGCCCACCTAAAAGTGAATGTGGCTGGTTGAGCTGTGGAGAGCCCAATTATAACTGTGTTGTACATAGGCAAGGCTCTCATCTCATGTGCGTGGATGCTTCGAATTGTACATGCGCAGAATGTGTACAATCATCATGATGACAACCTCTGTCTGGCCATCGGTTTGGGGATGGAAAGCTGCGGACTTGGTGAGCTTGGTGTCCAACATTGACCAGAGGCTGGACCAAAATGTGCTGAGGAACCTGTTGTCCCAATCTGATATGATAGACTGTGGGATCCCAAAGTGCACCCACACTCCTTCAAAGAAGATTTTAGCAGTGGCTTCTACGATGATATTCTTCTTTCAGGCCACCAAAATGACCATCTTCAATAATTTGTCGATGACCACGAAAACACAGTCATTTCCATGCTTAGTAGAAGGAAGGCCGGACATGTAATCCATGGAGATGGATTCCCAAGGTAGACTAGGGGTAGGTAGCGAAGTATAGAGGCCTTGCTTCTTGATGGTCAGTTTGGCAATGGCGCAAGTAGTGCAGGATCTGATGTACTTCCCAACATCCTGTCGAAGGTTTGGACAATAGAAATACTTCTACAGTACTAAAACTATTTTCTTGACCCCGAAATTCCCAGCGACTCGACTGTAGTGTGCTTCCCATATCATCTTGGCATGCTCGCTTGAAGGAACACAAAGGTGTCCCAAGTGACATAACAGTGCATCTTGGAGGTGAAAATTTGGAACTTGCGTACCCCCCAAGAGTGCCTTGTATGTGTGGTCGAATTCTGGATTGCTCTTGTAAAGAAGAGGCCAATCAGAAGTCTCGTGCCCACAAGAGTTGATAATAGTGGTTAGCGCCACGATCGATGGTCGAATGAGGCAGTCTGCAACATTATTGGTGCTAACCTTCTTGTACTTGATGTTCAAATGAAACTGTTGTAGATATGTGGACCACTTCTAATGGTGATCGTTCTGCAACTTCCCTTGTGTCTATATGAACTACAGGGGTCGGTGGTCTATGTGGATGATTGTTTCCTTCCCCAGAATGTAATGCTTCCATTGTTGACAAGACTGAACAATGGAATACATTTCTTTGTCATAAGTGGGATAGTTGTGAACTGTGTTAGACAATGTATCACGGTGATATGCCAATGGATTCCCTTGCTGAGTAAGAATTGCCCTAATAGCATAGTCAGAGGCATCTATCTCGATCTCAAATGGTTGTTGCAAGTATAGTAATGTGGGCACTGGGGAAGAACAGAGGTGATGTTTCAATTCTACGAACACCTTCTATTGATATTTCGACCAAAAAAATTTTGTTTTCGCTCCTCCTTTGGTGACTTGATTCAAGGGCCATGTGATATGAGAGAATCCCAACACGAACCGATGGTAGAAATTAGCAAGACCTAGAAAGATTTGAAGCTGTGTTAGAGTGGTTGAGGCTAGCCAATCCCGAATGACTTGGATCTTGGTTGGATCCACATGCACCCCCATTTCATCAATAATGTATCCCAAATATTGAACCTGGGTCATGCCAAAAGTGCACTTCTCCAAATTGGCACACAACTTATGTTGCCGTAGTGTTTGGAGGGCTTGTCGGATGTGGTGGAGGTGCTCTTCCCAAGTCTGGCTGAAGATCAGAATGTCATGCAAGTACACCACTACAAATGAGTTGGTGAATGACCGCAAGATGTTGTCCATCAACCTCATGAAGGTTGCGGGAGAATTCGTCAACCCGAAAGGCATGACCAGCCATTCAAAAATGCCTTCCTTGGCTTTGAAGGTCATCTTCCACACATCGGAGGGTTAGATTGGTACCTGGTGATACCCAGACTTTAAGTCGATCTTGCTGAAATATTTCGCCCCTTTGAGTTGGTCCAAAAGGTCATCAATCCGTGGGATCGGGTACCTATTCTGGACAATGATCTTGTTTAGTGCCTGATAGTCAATACAGAGTCTGCAAGTCCCATCCTTATTCTATACCAACACGATCTGGCTCCCACAGGGCGATGAACTTTGCCGAATGTGACCTTTCTGCAGTAGCTCCTAAATCTGCCTCTTGATTTCATCGTTATCCAGAACAGAGCACCGATAGATAGGTCTATTGGGTAGCGATGCACTTGGGGTTAGATCAATGGGGTTCTTGACCTGACAATGCAGAGGAACCCATATGGGTGAGGTGAATATGTCCCCATACTCCTCCAAAACCTTGTCCATTTGTTGTTGTCGTGCGGAGGAGCCCTATCTAGAGGCCGTGGCCACAATCTTCTTCTTACCCTCGGGGCAGATCATCAGGAAAACAAATTTCCTAGTTTTGGAAATGAGCTTGTTGCATTGTTTTGCAATAACCAAAGATATAGCAACAGGCGGTGGTACCTTTGGTATCTGGTACAGCTTATTTCCCAAAGTAAAAATACTAGCGTGACGTTGAGACTCATACACAGCATGTTGCTTCCACAAGTATGGTTGGCCTAATAATACATCATAAACATCAAGAGGAAAAATTTCACATAATACCTCATCTGTGAAGGGCTTCATGCTATAGGGAAGGCAACACTGTTGGCTGACGCAGATATCCTGTCCTTGGTGAAGCCACCTGATGGTTTATGGTTGTGGGTGTGTTGTGGTCAGAAAGCCCAACCGCTTCACATCGTCTGCTAAAATGAGGTTCTTTTGTCTCCCATTGTTGACAATGAACTATAACGGGGAACTCTTTACCCACATCTGGGAGTGGAAGATACACTTCTCCTCCTCTGGATCTTCCGGTTCCTCCTTCTAGATCTTCATAGTGGCAACAGTGGCATTGGGCTCTGTATCAATAATCTCTTTCCCTTTGTCATTCCCCTTGTCAGGTTCTGATTCAAAGTTAGAGCATGCATATGATTCAGAAGCCCTCATCTTGTCCACCAACGACTGCTTGGCCCAACGCTCACTTGTGTTGTGAGTGGAGCTCTTATGGAACTCACGCCACTTTCCTGTGTCCTTCTTTGGCTTTGTGGTGTTGTTATTTGCTTGTGGCTTTGGTAGGTTGTGTTGGGATGCCATGCCTTGGCTTTGTCCTTTGTTCTATGGTTTGTGGGCCCCTTTCCCTTGCTTTTTATTCATAGATCCAAATTCTCTCTTCTTATTTTTGAATTTTTGCTCAATCTTGGTAGCATACTAGTATGTTATACCAAGTGAGGAGATGTTGAGGAACTCCATTTCCTCCTGAATGTATCTGTGCAGAAAACTTTGATACTTTAGCACCAATGTTTCTCCAAATATTTGATACCCAACTCTGTGCGCGGGGTATGGAACAAATTCGTTGGCTCATGCGCATCTTGATCCCTTTGTTGTTGCAGCATGGTCCATTGTATGTACTTTTCCTCATAGCTCCCCATGCGATAGTATTGTTCCTTGATGGCGTCTCAGAAAGAATTCCAAGTGGGTATGTTTGAGAACAGGGAGGGTTTTTTCTCATCCTTTTTCTCACAGTAGGTTTCCAACTAGTCCTTGACATGGGGGGTAGTTTGAGGAGTGAAAAAATAATCCTCTCCTAGTCGAAAAAGTCATGAATCAAGAAATATCCAGCTCATAGATTCAACCATCTATCTACGACATCTACATATATTTGACCCTCAAATATGGGAATGTGAAATTTTAATTTTACCTTTAAGGGATTCGCACCTCTAGAGTGGCTGTTGGATGCAGATGCATTGTCAGTGGGCAGTCGTTGAAGGATCTGGGCAAAGTTATCCATCACTGCGTTCCTTTGTTTTTCGAGGGCCTTCTCAAGCAATATTTTGATAGGATCTCCTACTCCATCATCTTTCTTTTCGTCCTCCATGGGCGTCGTCGGGGTTTGTGAGGCTGATCTTGCAAAGGTTGAACCAGATCAAGCCCTAACTCCTTATACCTTGTCCTTGTTGGGGACATGCAAAGAAGGATCGAGAAAAAATAGACCACTCTGATACCAGTGATCTGGATTTATGCAGGAATGCAAAAAAATACACATATAACCATAAATACAAAGATGCAGTGGAAATAACACTTCATTTCATTAATATCAAAGAACTGAAATTTGCTTACAGAAAAAAATGGAAACAAACTAGCTAGGGTGCTGGTAGCTTATCTCTGAGAAGATATGTGGCAGCTACAGGCCTCTGAACTGTGTTCCAATGAGGCTCGAGGGCCTATTTCTTATATAGAAATAATGGAAAACCCTAAACATCCAAAAACATAACCCTAGGAGATGAAGCGCCAAAACTATGGGCCCTGTTTGGGTAAATTGGTGTTTCAACTTCACGGGGTCGTAACTTTGGCATACTATATCCATTTGACGCACATGATATATTTTTAGAAACATCTATCCGAGGACTACAACTGCTAACTATGAATATCAATTTTTGAATGAAATCATATTAGCTGGAAGCACGATGCCCAAAAAATGTCGTTTAGTGCCTCAAAATAGCTCCAGAAGTTCAGGACCCGAAAAACTACTAAAAATAGTAAGTTGTGCCGAAACTAAAAAATTGAAAGAGACAATGGAGGGGCCCCAAGTGGAATAGGTGGGTAGCCACCAATATCCACCTGGATCACTGGAAAATTTTATACTACTGGGATGTTCTGATACACTGGATCTATTGATGTAGATAATTCATTGAGCTGTCTGTTTTGTCATCATGTTGAGTTGTCATCCTCCCTGTAGTCCACACAAATTTTCCCATTCCTTTTGAGTCAGAATCTTAGTTATGTTCAAATTTCTGTAGACTTCATCAGTCTCGGTGTACTTCACAAATGTTGGCCTCAATTAAAAGATGTGCCTAATTTCATTCTGTATGAAGACATCATTACTGATAACTTCATAAAATGCTTTCCCTGTCATAGTGTTCTTCATATTGGTATGCTTTGATGTATCCTTTGAAATCTCTATGAGATTTTTTACATAATCTTCCATAGGCATCAGCTTATCATTGATAACAAATAAGGAAGGCAATCCCTTTTTTTTTCAGTGGCTCAATCCTATTGAAAAATCTACTTACTCCAATCTCCAGCTGATGACATATTTCTTCTAGCTATGTGACAAAACTCTTCTTGTTCAACACCTTTTTTACCTCAAGTATAGTGGTTTTTTTTTTCTGCTACTTGCAGTTGTTCCAATTCATCACTGCTTTTATAATTTAGGAATCTGATGATATTCTTAGAATTTTGGGGCTTATCTCCAAGTTCATCATTTTCTTTTTCAATGGAAAGTTTCGCTCATTCAATTAAATCCCTCTGTTAAAAAAATATTTGAATTGATGGCCATATATCATTCATAGATTCAATTATATCCAACCAAATAATTTTTTTAGCTCTTCCTAACATGCTTCCAATTGAGTTCTCTTGAAGGGAATTCTGCAAACCTTCATTTAAATTTTTTCTGATCTGCAACTCTGTCGCATGTGTTGAATCTTTTCTTTTAATCTGATCTTGTAGGTCACTAACTTGATCTTGCAGCTTTTTAATTTTTGTTTTATGTAAGGACATGTTCTCCATAGCTTTAGCTAACTGCTCAGTGCCTTCACCTGGTGTACCTATTGTCAATGTAGATGTTGGAATCACTGTAAGAGGGACTGCCTATAGTGGAATCATGGCCTTAGCTACTTCTTTTGTTGCTTTCTTCACTGCATCTCTTTTTTATTTATGCCTGTCTTTTATCATTTTATGCATCTCATTCTCCATTTTCTTAAATTGTTCAGCTTTTTCAATGATTAGCTGCATCATTTCTGACTTTTGTATCTCGTTTTCTTCTATCTCCTTGGCCATAGGATCTTCTCTCACTGGCATCTTAAGATGTCTCTTCAAATATGCTATGTCTGCATTCTTTTTCTTTACTAGTGTTTCTGCCACTGCTAGCTTTGATGAATCATACCCAATTTGCATTACTAAATCCTCCATATTTTTAATCCTTAAGTCTTTAGCCATGGAGGAGATCTTTTCCATCTTCAATTATGTTTTTTCGTTGGATAATGTAACCTACAACTTTGAGAGACTCATAGATGTACTAGTTAAAGTGGAGGAGATCATTTCTCCTGCCTACTTATGCATCTCCATTTGGTCAATTGGATGAATGCTCTTTATATAAAACTCAAAAGAGGTCTTCTTGTAGTCCGTTTCACCTTTGGGATGAGGAATTTATGCTTCCAAGAATTCCATCTTCATTCTTCCCTTCTTAGAGTCAAATGTTGATAGAAGTTTACTCTGGGAGCTGCTTGTTTTTTTCCAAAATTGATTATATGTGTTGGCCTTAAGGACCTCATTCCTTCTTTTTATTTATTTAAAAGCATCATATATATCATCCTCCTTCTGGCTTATAGTGGTAGTAGATGTTGGAGTCTATACATTCTACTGTTGGAAAGGCACAATGGCAGAGGATGTTGAGAAAAATGTTTGGCCACCTTCTGGAGATGAGCTTGTTGAATCTATGATTGTGATAATTGTTTTCTGATCTTTCTCACTCCCTTGGTCGATGTCCATGCAGACTCTGGCCCTCTTCCTATATTTCATTTTGAACTCTTTCGTGGATGAGTCAATATCCATGTTAGTTTGATCTTCCCTGGTCCTCTTGGTTCTTGCTTCCTTTTCTAGTTCTTTTCCTTTGTCATCTTGTACTCCTGCATCTTTTCTTACTTGTGGAGATGGTGTTTGAATTCTTGAAGTAGAGATGACTAGCTCTTCCTCCTCCCAGAGTGTGTTAGCTACCCATTCTTCTTTATTCATATACTACTCTATCTCCAATATATGGGCTTGGATGTAGGGTGTGGATTTGTTCTCCACCCTCTTCGTAGAAATGATTCCCATGGGATCATATGACCAAGTGAAGCTATGAGTGAACTTCATCTTCTTCAACATTCTATCTGCTTCATCTCCTGATGCTCTACTGTTGCAAATAAATGGACCAATCTATGATTTGATCCTAAATTGTGACTTCTTCGTGGCAGAGACAAAATGCACCTCATATGTATTTATCATTTTTCTGATATATTCAAGTGCAAAGATTCTCATAGAGAGGTACTTGGGAAGTTTTTATGGGGCCAATTAACAGCCATAAACATCGATTTCTATGTAATTTTGGTAGAGGTACCAGTCTATTGTTCTAATTTTCTCTTTCAATTGCATCACCTTCCTGATTTCCTCACTGACCCTTGGTTTTGTATCACTACTGAGTGCACTAATGTCTATATGAATAAACAAGTCTACAAAGCTCTTTTAGGAGTAATTATTCTACTCCTTCATCAACAAAGTAGTCTAGAAAATCACTGATTGTTGCTAAGAATCATCATTTAGCTTCATCATGTCAAACTGAAATCTGTTAGACTGAAAATAAGTAAACATGTACACCAACACAGAGGTGTATTTGAAAACTTCTTCTGTCTGAAACTTTAGGAACTGTTCATGAATTTCATCTACAAGAAACTTGATTGAAAGTATGTAGACCTGATGATTTATCCTTGATAAATGCAGTCCTTTCTTCAATTGTGGTTCTCCATGATCTATCTGCGAATTCAAAAACTACAGCAATTGGACAATAATAAGCAGAGTAAACTATGCATTTATGCCGCATTTGAGCTTTAATAATGTGATTTGGAGGCCGTTGATTGGGCACGATCCATTGGGTAATGGACTGGCCACTAATGGCACCAAATATGTGTTGGCGGGAGGTGATGTGATTGGATGGAGGGTATAGGTGGGAGTGGAAGCGACACTAACAGTTAGTTTAAAAATTCGAATAAGTGCGGCGATATTGTCAAACAGTAAAACTGTTTTCGGGGGATGATGGCGGTGAGTGGTAACTGAGAGGGGGGTGCGAAATAGTCTAGAGGTGACACGTAGTGGGAACGACATTAATAGATACCACTCATTTCGGAACCCCCCCCCGGTTGTTAAATTTTGGAGGCTGAGGGGGGGTCGAAAGGTGACGTGGGCTGTTAGATGTGGATTGCTGAGAAGAGATGTTGAGAAAGTGCGGGGATTTAGTGACTGATGTGATGTGTGATGTGATGGTGGGGTCGGGTAGAAATGAATGATGGGGGATAGGGTAGGACTTAGGACAAAAGGGAAATATGAAGGTTCATGGGGTTGTGATAAAGGGACAATATAATCATTGGGGGTTTTGAAGAAAAATCATAATAATGTGATGATTTAATATAAATCACAATCTCCCACTTAGGGCTAAATTTCATTCTCCAATATTTGTAAATAAAATATCTTTTGTCCCTTTGGTGTTTTCTTCCACCATAAGAAAATGCAATTTTTATGTTATGCTTTGTGTAATACTCTACACATTTTCCTTACATTCTTCCTCTTCGACATATCTACCTACCCAAAATAATCGTCTAACATTTTTTCTTCTTTTTTCAGGATGCATTTGGACTAGCAAACCCTTAAATAATAATTCTTTTGAATTTCTAACCTAACACCTAACCTTATTTCAGCCATTGAATTAGTTTAAACTGTTGAGTCAATTTCATTTTCTACCTATCTATTGATAAGCCAAGATTAGACAGTTTGGAAAATCTTTATTTCCTAACCTATCAATAGAAATTGAAAACTATCCAATCATGATTAAATTGTATGACTGAAAAATCCTATCTTATGAGTAGTGGTATTTGAACTTGCAACACTTTCAGTTTTATTTCTTTTTGGGGTTTTTCTTTCTTTTTCCTTTTTTTTTCTATATTTTATACCCTCTTTTATTTCTTTTTAATATTTTTTTATTTGAAATCATTTTTAATTTTGAAAAGTTCTTTCAATAATGAAAACTTGCAAGAAATATGAAGTATCCAATCACCTTGAGATTCTATAATTTATAGGGTACTAACAACACAAACTGAAATGAAAGAGACAACCAAGTCAGGAAACAAGAGCTAGATGGATCAATCCAAGCAGAAAAACCAACCTAAAGGATAATACAGACTGGAAACTCAGTGAAAAAGGCCCAAAATTCAACCTTATAGGAATCAGTGCAACTGTTCAACAACATTTCGCGCTGATCAGGAAAAATCGTGCTTGTGTTAATGACCACTCATGCAGATGGGCACGACTATCATACAATCAAAAGCACCAAGCAAGGAAATAAAGGAAAAAACAAAGGGCTTGCTAAGAAAAACCAGGCTTATCACTCTATAAAAAGGCTAAATGGCTAGAAGCAGTCAAACAAGCCAAAAACAGTAGAGAAATGACAATTCGGCCAAATTTGGACAGACAATCAAAAATTCAAAACGAACAATAAGAGACAAAAAGAATGGACCTCCCCAGTATGGTTGCCAACTTGTTGTGCAGGAAAATAGATCTGAAAGGAGTGTATTAGTTCTGTTGTGCTAAGTGTCCTTTCAGTTAAATAAACATGTACAATTTGTCTTCATGTGTTTCCTTAAGGAATGAGAGTTTTAACCATGAAAATTAGATGAAAGTGAACTTTAAGCATGTAAATAAGCCTTAAAAACACTTAATAGTAGTACATAATAGAGAAAAACATTCATACATAATTTTTACACAATAGGCATGATGGAGCAGTTTACCCCTTCTAAGCTACATCTACTGGTCCAAGTCCCAAAGCCATGTCCCTCTTTGTCATTATGCTCAAAATTGTAAATTGCATATGTTTGCAGGCCTCTAATGGCTATTTTTGTTGTACCAATGGCTCCAGAATGCTCCAATTAGTCTAGGTAGACTCTTGTTTCACCAAAATTTGTAAAATATTGACCTCCCAATGCATTTTTTCCAATGACAGCTAGAAAAGATCCACTAAATGTGGAGAATGAGTAGTTAGCTACAGTTAAATTTAATAAATCCCCTAAAAATAGGGGCGCCCTCCAAATAAGGTCGGACAGTTTAACTCGGCATTAAATGTGAGTGGTGGGGTGGTCACATGCCTACCCCGCCGTAACCTCTACTCAAATGGTTTAAAACCTGTCGAATACGTTGGAACCGGGAGTAATGGTTCCACAACATTTAACCGTCACATTAAACATTGAAAACCATCCATGTGAAAAAAATTTGCAAAACCCGTCGGCGGTTATGGTTATACAAACATCCAAATGAACCATTACCAAACTCCACCATGTGAACAACTTCACTGTCGGGTTTAATTTGATGCTGCGGGTAACGTGGAGGCCATGGTTCTGGTGCTAGGGCCACATGCGAGGGGGGGTTGGCCTCCCAAGCCCTCAACGTAATCCTTAATAAAATTTAAATATGAGTGGTGCCCTATAGGGGTAAGAAACACCCTGCAGGCGGATTGGTCAAACCCTTCTACACCCAAGCCCGAGGTTTTGGGTTCAATTCCTGTAGCCTCAACAAATTTTAGTAGACCATCCTGAGGACACATGGCATCCAAGAATATCATCAACGACCCATATTCCTCCTTACCATCAACATCCAACAGCTCATATTGAGCCACATGGTGCCATATTATTAGTTATGGAGAAAAAATGGAATATTCCAAATATATTCTACTAAATGTACCTGCATGTTGACTGGACATCTAGTCACCAAATTTTTGTTGTTTGGGAAAAGGAACAGAATGCGATATCTTCCTCATACGACATCATTTTTTCGAACTGTTCACGGTGTCGGAATCGCAACGACGAGATATTTCTGGTTGATTGGGTTCAGACCTATTTCAAGCACTTTCAGTTTTTAGCATAAGACATGATCTCCTGATCACACCTCCCCATTGGGAAGCTTTTGGACCCCAAAAAGATTTAATCACCTGTTCAAAAGATGAGGGAACAACTCCCTCACCTTTTCCACTTCCATCCATCTTTCCTTACTTGGTTTGCTTCCTTGAGCCCAATCTGAAGATAATTGACACTTCCCCTTTTGGAAGTGTGTGTCCTCATGTCAAGGATGGAATCCTCCTTAAGCTCGTCCAGAAATTTTGGCGAGAAATCTTCTATTGATGGCAGTTGAATGTCACTCCCTTGATCATCAATTAATGGAGGCTCATACAAACATAAATTCTCCACATTGACAATGGAATACATTTACATATATGAAGGAAATTCAAGTTGAAATGCATTATTACCAACTTGTTTAATAATCTTGAATGGACCATAACGAATAAGCTTGAGCTTTTTACCTTCTCCTTATGTCATTTATTTTCTTATGTGCAACCATATTTCATCTCCTTCTTGAAACTTGTGATCAACTCTATGTTTGTCATGCCTCTCCTTGTACTTGCTTTGAATATTCTCAAGATGTTCTTGAACTTGTTGATGAATAATCTGAATTTTCTCAATGAACTTTCGAGCCTTGTCAATATCACTATGCCCATCAATTGCAACATCCTTCTCATAGATGAAGTCTAATGACGATTTCGGAAAATACCCAAAGCAGGCTTCAAAAGGTGAAGTATTTGTAGAAGAGTGCATGGCCCGGTTTTTAAGCGTGCTAAATGTAATGTAGTTGTTCATCCCACAACTTGGGATGCTTGCTACAATATCCTCTCAATAAATGCACATGGTCTTGTTCACCACCTCGATTTGGCCATCAGTTTGCAGATGAAAATAAATACTCTTTTTCAACTTTGTGTCCATCACCTTCCAAAGATTGGACCAAAAATTCCCAACGAACCTGGAATCCCTGTCACTAACAATAGAAGTTGGCAAACCAAAATGAACCCATACATGTTGAAAATAAAGTTCAAGAGTAATGGTTTTCTTACATGGCATAAGTATACACATTTTACAAAATCTATCTACAACTACATAAAGATAATCATGTTGTTTTCTTGACATAGGTAGACCTCCAACAAATTCCATGGAGGCACTCTCCCATGGCCTTGATGGTATTGGTAGTAGTGTGTACAACCCAAGATTCCTATTGTTAGGCTTGTTTGTAGCACACATAGAACATCCTCTTATAAAACATGAAACACTATCTATCATGCAAGGCCAATAACAATACCTCTGTAGATGTGCCATTGTTTTGCTTACCCCAAAGTGACCAACAATAAGAGACAAATGAGCCTCTCTCATGACACTAAGTCTCTCTCCTTGTGGTATACACAACTTGCCCAAATGAAACAGAAAATTGTTATGCAAGTGATAATAATTTTCCTCAACTTTATTCCCTTCACTCAAACTAGCATACACATATTTAAAATCAGCATAAGATGCATACTGTTCTATGTAACTCTCACGTACAATAGAATCATTTTTAAGCAAAGCATAAGAACTTATAATTGGTCTTGAAAGCATATCAGCAAATTTATTGAAAATACCTTTATTGTACCTTATAACCAAGTGAAACTGTTGAAGAAATCCCATCCACCTGAAATGTCGTGATTGCTACAATTTTGTTGGCGACTGCAAGTACTGTAGCGGTTGGTGATCGGTATGAAAATTTGTCTCTTTACCCATCAAGTAGTGTTTCCACTTCTTGATGCTTTGTACCAACGCATACAGCTCTTTGTCATATGTTGGATAATTGATTACAACACCATTTAATGTTTCAAAATGAAAAGTGATAGGCTTACCATGCTACAAAAGTATTGCGCCCATGGCATAATCACTAGCATCAATCTGTATCTCGAATGGTTGTCTCAAATCCAGTAATGTAAGGACCAGAGATGAATTGATCTTGTCTTTTAAAGCTTCAAAAGATTTCTTCTATTTTCCTCCCCATTGGAATTTTTTCTTCACACTTGTCACTGCATGCATAGGAGCTTCTATGGCAGAAAAGTTAGCAATAAACTTTCTCCAATACTGAGTTTCGCCTAATAATCTTCTTACCTCGGTTACTGATTTGGGAGTGGGCTAATTCACAATGGATTCCAATTTAGAAGGATCAATTCTCAATGTGCCTCCTCCTAAAATGTGTCCCAAATAAACCAAAGAATTTTTTCCAAACTCACACTTAGACATCTTAAGAAATAATTTCTCTTTCTTCAAAACATCAAGTACCCTCTTTACATTCAAGACATGCTCTTCTCTTTTTTTTTTTCTGAAAATGAGTATATCATATAAATAAACAATCACAAATTCATGAATAAGTGGACGCAAAACATTATCCATCACACACATGAAAGTAGTCGGTGCATTACACAAACCAAATGACATAACCAACCACTCACAGAGTCCTTGTTTCGTTTTGAATGCAGTCTTCCATATGTCACTTTCTGCAATTATTACTTGATGATATCCACTTCGTAAATCTAACTTAGTGAAATAATTTTCTTCTTTCAGCTGATCTAAAAAATCATCTATCCTTGGGAGTGGGTATTGATTCTTTACCGTTATCTTTTTCAAATCTTTGAAGTCGACACACATGCGCCAAGTCCCATATTTCTTCGGAATCAGGACTATAGGTGAGCTGCATGGCGAAGTGCTTGGCCTTATGAGTCCCTTGTCCAAAAATTCCTTGATTTGCCTCTTTATTTTAGCATTCTCCATTATCAACATGCGATACATGCCGATGTTTGGAAGAGGACAATCTTGTTGAAATTGAATCTCATGTTGAATCTCCCTTTTAGAAGGAAAACCTATTGGCTCCTAAAACATCTCATGATGTGCATCAACTACATCATATAAATCTGATTTCAAATTAGGATCACAATCTTCAAATGAATCATGTTTAACATCAGCTTTAGGCTTAATCATTATAAGAACAAAATTCTTGCTTGAATTCACCAGCCTTTTTAACTATCAAGCATTTACCATTGCAATATTTGTGCTCTAACAATGTACTCCTTTCCATCTTTGAATAAATGGTATTTGTTCTCATTGTGATGGAAGATAGCTTTCCTGTCATACAAGTAAGGATTTCCCAACACAACACCTTTAATATCAAGCAGAACCACATCTAATTCAACTGTGTCAACAAAATGTGCAGTTATTGCAAAGCGCAATATGCACTTCTTTGAAACCTATAAATTTACATCCTAACAAATCCACCCAAGTGGATATGGTTTTGGATGTGGAATGGTCTCAAGAATAAGTTTCTTGACCAAGTATTTAGAGATTAAATTCACTTTTTAACCACTTTCAAACAGTGTATCAATCTTGGTATGTTTGGATATGACCCTCACATGAAACAATTCAATTCTCTTCTTCATTTGGAGCTTCTATGTGACAGTTTGAAGTACTAGTACTTGGTTTTGTTTCAATTTCTTTCCCCTTCATGTTCTTCAATCCCATGGCTGTAATTTTAGTTTCATCACCTGAATCCTCTCTTAAGTCATGTTGAGTTGTAGCTACAGTTTTCTGCTTCCCTTTGTTATTGTTAAATTTGGGTCTCTTTTCAGGATGTAGTTTCCAACAATTTTTCTCTTCATGGCCTTCTTTTGAAAAAAATTTACAAACTACTTTCTCTCCCTCATTATTAACATATTCATTCTTTTTTCCTTTTCCTTTTGAGGTCTTCTCTTTCTTTTTCCCCTTAAAAGGTTTGTTTCTACCCTCTTCAAAAGTATTTTTCCCTCTAACTTCTAAATGTGTAGCTTGAACACATACCTCATCTAGGCTTGTAGGATTAAACATGAGGATAGTATGTCTAAGGTAGCTATGTAATCCCCCTATGTAATTGATCAAAGTATCTTGACTCTGCAAATCTACCCCTAATAAAAGAGCTCTTCTCCTAAATTCTTGGGTGTAGTCTTGTACATTTTGTCCTTTCAATTGTCTAAAATTTTGCCAGTTCATTATGGCTTTCTGCATGTGAGCTAATGGATAAAAATGTTTTTTTATTGTAGTAATGAAATCAGTCCATGATAGAATAATATTACCATGTTTTTTTATCTCCTCCTTTGTCTTGGATTCCCACCAAACAAGAGTTGCACTTTCCATCCTCAATGAAGCTAGTTGGATTTTGGTGTCATCATCATGAAGGTTCTGAATTCTCAAATAAACCTCCAATTGCATAATCCAATTATCAATATTTTCTACATTGACTTCACCATTAAACATTGGCAATTCAAACTTAACATCAAGTTTTAGAAAAGGACTTTTACCAATGTTCTTTGACTTGTGTGATTGGTGTACTGAAGATGAAGTAGAGGATGATGATGATGAGGGTGAGGATGGTGACTTTCCACTGCCTCCATTTCCTCCATTTCCCTTCTTTGATTTTTCTTTATCATTATGACCTCCTGATGATCATTGGCCTTCCTTGTGAAGTTTGGATCCTTTTCCTTCTAGTCTTTCATTCCTTTCTTGATAAAGGAATCTCACCATTTCAGTCATGTCAAGGAATTCTTTCCTGAACAATCTTTCTTTCTATTTTGGATCCACCTCTTTATGGGTTTCTTCTTCTCTTGGAGGCATTCTTGATGCTAATTCTTATTCTCTTGGAGGTGAACTAGTTGGTGGAGAATGTGGCAATCTTTCCCTCATTTGTTGTGGCTCACTTTGAGAACCTCTTGCTTCCACCAATTTGCCTTCTCCTCTCTTAAGATTGAACCTAGTAAGAATGAAAACCCTTGAAAACAGTTAACAAATCCTTGCACATAAAAACACCATAGATGAAAACTTTAGCTCTGATACCAACTTTAAAGGAGTGTATTAGTTTTGTTGTGCTAAGTGTCCTTTCAGTTAAATAAACATGTATAATTTGTCTTCATCTGTTTGTTTAAGGAATGAGAGTTTTAACCATGAAAATTAGATGAATTAGTGAACTTTAAGCATGTAAATAAGCCTTAAAAACACAGAACAACAGTGCATAACAGAGAAAAACATTCACTCATAATTTTTACACAGTAGGCATGATGAAGCAGTTCACTCGTCTTGGGCTATATCTGCTGGTCCAACTCCCAATGGCATGTCCCGCTTTGTCATTATGCTCAAAATTGTAAATTACATATGTTTGCAAGCCTCTAATGGCTGTTTTCTCTGCACCAATGGCTCCATAATGCTCCAATTAGTCTAGGTAGACTCTTTTTTCACCAAATTTGTTAAAAATTGACCTCCCAATGCATTTTTTTTCCAATGACAGCTAGAAAAGCTCCACTAAATGTGGAGAAAAAGCAATTAGCTGTAGTTAAATTTAATAAATCCCATAAAAATAGGGGTGCGTTCCAAATAAGGTCAGGCAGTTTAACTCAGCATTAAATGTGAGTGGCGGGGTGGTCACATGCCAACCCCTCCATAATCTCTGCTCAAATGGTTTAAACCCCACCGAATACGTTGGAACCAGGAGTAATGGTTCCGCAGCATTTAACCATCACATTAAACATTGAAAACCCGCCATGTGAACAAACTTTTCAAAACCCGTTGGCGGTTACTGTTATACAACTGTCCAAATGAACCATTACCAAACTCCACCATGTGAACGACTTCGCCGTCGGGTTTAATTTGATGTTGCGGTTAACGTGGAGGCCACGGTTCTGGTGCTAGGGCCACATGTGAGGGGGGGCTGGCCTCCCAAGCCCTCAACGCAATCCTTAATAAAATTTTAATATGAGTAGTGCCCTATAGGGATAAGAAACCATTGGCCCCCTAATAATCTCATCAACGACCCATATTACTCCGTACCATGAACATCCAACGACCTAGATTGAGCCACGTGGCGCCATACTATTAGTTGTGGAGAAAAAAATAGAATATTCCAAGTATATTTTGTTGACTATACCTGCATGTTGACTGGGCATCCAGTCACCAAATTTTTGTTGTTTGGGAAAACAAACAAAACACGATATCTTCCTCATACGACATTGATTTTTCGAATCATTCGCGGCATCAGAATTGCAACGACGAGACCTTTCCGGTCACTCAAGTTCGGACCTGTTTCGAGTACTTTCATTTTTTAGAATAAGACATGATCTCCTTATCACCAACCACCTCTACGAATAGAGGTGATCCCTCTAGCCCTAGGATGGGTCTACCAACAAGGGAACGTCCTGATTTCTAAATTGCTAGTTCATAAATGAAATTTTGATTGGAATAGATGTCCTACCTCAATCCAACCCTCTTGATGTAATATGTTGCAGTGGTCCCTTGATATTTTTTCTTCAAGTCTTGCACTCTGTTGGTAGCGATATCCACACACCTATACAAATATCAAGAAAACAGTGAAAGCATATGAGCATACATATTCATTTACGACTACATAACTAGTTAAGGAGAGTCAAAAAATTTGGATATTAATATAGACAAAGATGGAACTAAAAATCAGTCATGTCATATTAATGTATAAAAGGGAGTTTACAACCTATGCCTTGAAATTTTAGACCTCCTTTGACGGGTTTTTTTTGGCACGTATCCAAAGCATTCATTCATCGATTTGACTCAAAGAGGAAAAAAGCTCAAACTCTCTCTCACAATTATGAACTATTCTCTGCTATCTTCTGCACACTAGCTCTTGGTCTATTCTAACTAGAAAAATAAATGGGATGAAGAGGAATTTATGGGAGTGCAGGAAGAGCTTTAGGATCCAATTATGGTGGAGGAAAGTTCTATCCATTTGGGAAGTTGCATTTTTGTAGGAACTAGAAGGCCAAAGGGAGAAACTCGACCACATCCAGTCGAACAAACATCCATGATTACTCTCACGAAACTGTTAGATCTTAGAAGCTTTGTTTCCATATTAAAAAAACTTTCAAAAGTAGTTCGGCGCGGGGGCTCTTCATAGACAGAGTTACCACGGCGTGAGGCCTAGTGCAAATCTGGCCATGGGCGCAAGGACATAACCACACCACAGCACCGACCCAAAATTACATGTTTTTAAGGGTCTACTTTAGGAATGGTCCACAGAGATTTTTTTTTTGGCATGTTCAAGGATGCAATGACATTCATTATAATGTGTGACAGTACACAGGGGTCACCATGATGGTCCTCCAGTATTCATAATAGGGAATGCAGGGATGGTGACAAAATGTTGTGTAACACACTCCTGAAACTCTCAAGATAGAAGGACATGTCAAGAAGAAAAATGTCATAGTTTTGATTGATTCAGGTAGTAACCATAATTTTGTTCATTGTAAGGTACCAAGGAATTGAATTGCTTCCTATACGCAGCACCAGAGTGTCAAGTTATGGTTGCAAATGGAGGAACTATAAATTTCTCTGGAAAATGCCATAATATCAAGCTAACCATGGGGGAATATGTATTGAATAGTCCAATTCTTTCCATTCTAATGGGAGGTGTTGATATTGTACTAGGAGTACAATGGTTACAATATTTGGAGACTAAAGATTTCAATTTAAAAAAAAAAATCTTGATTTTTTTATTTTTTTTCGAAAGGAAAGAAAGTTGAATTATGGGGTATTGCAGGGAATCCGGGTAAGAAAATAAGCTCTAGTGGCATGAAAAAGATTCTGAAGAAAGAACAAGGAGGCTTAATTGCACAATTATTCTAACTAGAATTTCCAACATCAAAATCATCTATTTCTCCATATCTCCAAAAAGTCTTGGAAAATCATTCCAAGGTGTTTGAAAATCCCAAAGGACTCCCACCTATTCATGATGATGATCATGCTATTCATTTGATTCCAGGAAGTGTTCCTCCAAACATTAGGCCTTAAAGTTATCATTATGTCCAAAAGAGCGAAATTGAACGTATGATTGCAGAAATGTTAGAGGCTGGTATAATTCAACCTAGTCAAAGTTTTTTCTCTGCTCCAACAGTATTGGTGCACAAGAAGGATGGATCATGGTGCATGTGTCCATATTATAGGGACACATATCAAGTTGGATCTTCGTTCAAGATATCATCAAATTAGAATGAAGACTAAAGATATTCCGAAAAACAACATTTCGAACTCATGAGGGTAATTATGAATTTTTGTTCATGCCTTTTGGCCTTACCAATAAACCTTCTACATTTAAAGGGTTGATGAATTCCATTTTCAAACCCTTCCTTAGAAAATTTGTGTTATTATTTTTTGATGATATACTAATATACAACAAGTCTTGGAAGGATCATGCTCAACATGTTGACAAGGTGCTAAAACTATTGGGGGAGAAACAAATATATGAAAAAACCTCCAAATGTTTCTTTGGAGTACAAGAAGTGGAATATCTAGGTCATATTGTATCTCAAGAGGGTGTTAAGGTAGGCCCAAAAAAATTAAACCCATTAAGGAATGGAAAGTCCCCACAACCATAAAGTAGTTGCGAGGATTTCTTGGGTTAACAGGGTATTGTCGCAAGTTTGTTAATAATTATGGGAGAATAGCAACACATCTAACAAAATTATTGAAGAAATATGCATTTTCATGGACTCTTGAAGAGACTAAGGCCTTTGAACATCTTAAAGAGGCAATGTGCCTAGCACCGGTCTTAGCTACGCCAGACTTCACAAAATCCTTTATTATGGAATGCGATGCCTCAGGAAATAGAATTGGTGTTGTTTTAAAGAAAGAAGGAAGACCCATTTCTTTTGAAAGTCATCCAATCAAAGGAAAGTATTTACAGAAAGATATTTATGAGAAGGAAATGTTGGAAATAGTACGCGCATTAAAGAAATGGCGACCTTACCTAATGGGAAGACACTTCAAGGTAAAAACTGATCATGATAGTCTTAAATACTTTTTGGAACAAAGGCTATCTTCAGAAGAGAAAAAAAAATGGGTCACAAAGATTTTGGGTTATGACTTTGAAATAATGTACAAAAAGGGAAGCCAAATTTTGTTGCAGATGCACTCTCAAGAAAGGATGAGGAGGTGGAAGCATTGCTTTTTGCCATTTCTATGATCCAGAAAGATTAGATAACCAAAGCAAGGGAGGAATGGAATAATGACGAAGAAGTGTGGACACTCATTCAAAAGTTGCAGCAAGATCCCATTACATCTGATACATTTAGTTGGAAAAATGATTCCTTATGGTACAAAGATCACTTATATCTTTGTAAGAATTTCCAACTAAAAAAAATATTCTTTTGGAATTTCACACCTCTCCCTTAGGAGGACACTCAGGATTTTTAAAAACTTACCACAGGGTGAAGAAATATTTTTTTTGGGATGGCCTTAAGTTGGATATTCAAAATTTTGTTGCAGAATGTTTGGTTTTCCAGCAAAACAAAGTTGAGACAATTAAGACCTCGGGTCTGCTACAACCTTTATCCATTCCCAGTCAATGTTGGGAGGAGGTTTCAATGGATTTCATCACATGTTTACCTAAGTCCGAAGGAAAGAGTGTCATCATGGTGGTAGTTGATATATTTACCAAGTATGCACACTTTTGTGCATTATCTCATCCATTTAAAGCAAGTACAATTTCTACTACATTTATGGAAATAATTCAAAATATACATGGAAACCCAAAGATTATTGTAAGCGATAAAGATCCCATTTTCACTGAAATTTTTTTGGACGAAATTATTTTCTTTTTTTGGTACTCAACTAGCTCACAGATCACCTTATCATCCTCAATCCGATGGGAAAACTGAGATAGTGAACAAATTTTTGGAAGGATATCTTCGTTGTTTTGTATCTGATAAACAAACACAATGGGTCAAGTGGTTACATATGGTTGAATGGTGGTATAACACTTTTGTCCATAATGCAACAAAAATGACCCCATTTATGGCATTTTATGGATATCATCCACTATCCATCAAATCATCTTTAAGATAAAATTCTAAGATTCAAGCAGTGGAATATCACATCAATCATCAACAAAAATTTCTCCATCTCTTAAAGTGTAACCTAAATTTGGCACAAAATCGAATGAAACAACAGGCATATCAACATCGCAACGAGAGAAGTTTTGATGTAGGAGATTGGGTATTTTTACGCCTACAACCATACAAAAAAATGTCCCTCAAGAAATCTAAGAAGGAAAATAAATTATCACCAAAGTATTATGGTGCTTACAAGGTGTTGCAAAATATTGGTACTATGGCATACAAATTGGAGCTTCCTGCTTCTTCTCGAGTGCACCCAATTTTCCATGTTTCATGCTTAAAGAAGGTTATAGGTGACAAAATTCCAGTTCAAACAATATTGCTAGAACTTGACGACGAATGAAAAATCATATTGGAACCTGAAGCAGTCACGGAAACAAGAACTCGACAACTACGAACTCGATCAATTTCAGTGTATCTCATCAAGTGGAAGAACTTACCCATGGAAAATTCCACATGGGAGGATGAGAATTTTATACAGAAGCATCCAGAGCTACTCAAGCATTGAGGAAAACACTTTTTTGAATGAGAGGGGAATGTTAGCTCCCTATATTAATAGTGTAGTCCCTTATTGTTAGTGTAGCCCCCTTATTGCTATTGGTGTACCCTTGTAGTCCCCATATTGTTATTATTGTGCCCCATAAAATCCCACTATTGTTATTGTTTTTCCCTTACATTATTATTGTTAGGTCAACTAGGATTATATTATGACCCCATGGACTCCTATATATAGAAAGGAGGTTTTTTCATTTGTATCATCCAAGAATTTTCCATTTATGTAATGTAAAGGAGGTTTCCCCCTCGAAGTGGCTGATTTATAAGGCGTTTATCTCTCTTTTCTTCTATTTTTGGAGATGGTTTCATAACATTGTGTCGGATAGTCAGGAATGATAGCAACCTGTGGTGGTATGCATTACTTTTGTTATTTTATGTTAGATAACTTATATGTTGTTGATGATCATGATATGGGTTAACTTGTTGTTGTTGTATGATAGTTATTTTGATGATTAGGTTACATGTTGTTGATGATCATGCTATATAGCTTGTTTTTACATGCTATTGACTTGAGGATTAGGGTTATTTCCTTAGCATATTGATGTTATATGTATTTTCGCCCATGTATATGGTTAGGGTTATGAAATTCAAGCAGGATTCGACCTAATTATGATAGTGTGTTGCAATATGTCTATATTGACCGTGCATATGTAATGGTATGCATGAACGACAATTGTTTATGAGTTTAGGGTCTGAACGTGTTAGCTAGATACTGTTATGGATATCTCGATCTTGTTTTGCTGGTTATTTTCATATATGAAGATATGGATCATTATACTCTCTTTTTCTTAATCATATCATGACAATCTAAGAAGAATAACTTGCAAGGGTTTTCCCCAAAGTGGGTTTTTCCCTGGCCTCCAACCAATCTTAGGGTCTCTATGTGTGCATGCATTTCTTCTATTGTTCCCTTATGTTCCACTACAGTGATGATGATGATATTTTTATTTCTAAAGAGTTTCATATGCTGATGAATAATGATGTAAATATGAATAATGGTATGTTTTATGGGGTGAAATTAATTGTTAATGAAGAAATGAAATTATCAAAGAAAAGAACAATATATCCCTATGAAAAATTAACAAAAGGTAAGGTTGCAGGTTGGTTAGAGTTAGTTGTTATGATATGTATTTCTACTTGTAGGAAATACATTTTATTTCTTGTGCAAGTTATTCAAGTTATTATCTTCTCTTTTGCACATTATTATAAATCAATTTTAATTGCTTGTATATTTGTGATTGCAGGTTGGGAACAAATTCATTGGATGCATTGGAAATTCCATTACACTTGACCTTGACCTTGTATCTAGTTAGGTTAGGAGTAGGTCTAGCTGCATTCTAGTTTCCTTTTCCACTCATCCTACACTTGCTCTCCTTTAGTATTTCTTTTGTTTTCTTATTTTTGTCTTGCATGATGCCTTATATTTAAATCCTCCATTTTCTTTGTTATTTTGATCTTTTTCTTTTGTTTCCTTTGATTTTTCATGTCTTTTATTTTGTGTTTGGTTTAAAAACAATCTACATGAAAGTTGTTACTTTGGCTTGAAAGAAAATGTGGCAAAACTTGGAAATGAAAATTGTGATGATGAACAATGATTAGATAATATGTCACCCTCTTCTCTTTTGGCGTTTACGTATATTTAAAGTCAATGAGGTCTGAATGGAAAATACAATTTGTTTTAGACAAAAATCCTTTGGTCAGACTACGAATCCTGTATCTTTATTAAGATCTTCATTAATTACTCAGCCTTGTATTGAATGGTTTTTTACCTGTTGACTCAACCGAGTATAGAAGGGAAATGAGAAAACGTAAAACAAGCATAGTAACTTCATTTATCTTTAAAATCCCTCAAGCAAGGAACAACCTCTCTTGCAAGTAAATAATATGTGATCCCTCTTGCACCTTCAAATAAATAAGTGTCTTTTCGCATTCTATTAATAACTAAATACATAGGTAAAGAAGAGAAAGGATTACTACGCAGATAGGTGAAGCAAGAAAATTCACCGAGGTACTGACCAAGCCTATTGGAAGTGAAACAATGCTTGTGATTCCTTGAGGTGACTTCTCTAGGGTGTTGAACAAGCTTTCTTGTAGCAAAGAAACATTGAGGAATGTGCTTAGCTCTACTTATCCAAAGCTCAATATGCTTACTATCCTTCTCCCCTAATTGAAACAATTGAGGGATGAATAGTCTTGTAAATGTGTTTGAAGCTGAGAAACAAGGAGAAGGTCCTACATATTTAACTAGGATAAGTGGAAAATCTGGTGTAATCTACATGGAGAATCAATACTTCCTGAAAGACTGAAACCTTTCACTTGAGGGTAAACCTAAACAGAGAAGTTGGATTTCTACCACTGTGTCGCCAAGTGTTGTCGCTGCAATAAACACCCTCCAAAATTTCGCCTACACTTTAATTTTGGAGCCTTATAAGGATCTTGTATTGATCTATCATCACTTCGTGGTTAGTTAATGTTGTGCAAAGTGTTTAAGTCTTCTTCTTGGGATCTAAGTGTGAAAGTCACTTTCTCACACATGCTTAGTCCTTGATGAATCCATAAGCGCACCTCTCTTTTGCAAGCTTATACATGCATTGCACAATTCCTGAAGGTAAGACTTGCACATTCTCTAGGAATATATCTTGCACAGTTCCCAATTACATATTCCATGAGAATAATGCCTGCATAATTTTCAACCCATATCGACAGTTAGTGAGCATTCTTCATTGACAATCCCTCTCACTTTGGTTGCAATTGTACTTTTATTTTGATGAGTTGTCCCAATTGTTTCTTTTCCGCACATTTGTTTTTCAGAAGTGTTGCTTTCACTTTTTTTACTTTCATTTTCATTTTCTTTCAATTTAACAAGTGTTCTTTTCATGTTTTCTTCACTCTGGCATGTTTCACTTTCAATTTGTTTAGCTTTTTCAAGTGTAATTTTCATGTTTTCTTACTATTGCAAATATTTCTTTTAAATTCTTGAACTCTTTTATGTGTCACATCTTCGCACATCACTAGAGGCCACTCTAGCATTTTTGTCTACATTATATGTGATCAGGAGATCATGTCCAAGTTAAAAAATTGCTCAAAAATGGAAGTGCTAAAAAATGGTTGCAATCTAAACAACCGGAAAGGTCTCACTGCTGAGATTCTGGCACTGTGAACAGTTCTCAAAACCGAGTTTGTATGAGAAAGTTACTGAGTTTTGAAATCATCCTGTGAACTCCAAAACAAGACTTTTTGACTAATTGATTATGCCAATTTTTTAAGAAAATTATATTGGCAAAGTTGATTTTTTATTAATGTTTTTGGGCCTACCAGTGGGTGCCACGTGGCCTGCCCAGAGGTTTCCACGTGGCCCCAGGCCATTGGTTAAAAGGGTACATGAAAATTTTGGTGGGCATGGGTATTGAACCCTCGACCCTGCTCCTCGGGTAGGGCGATCCGACCGACACGCTGTGGCAGATGTTCGTTGAACGTTCGGACGGGTGTGAATGCATATTCGGGTCGACCTATCATTTCGTAGGTAGAGAAATGGTTGGGGGGCCAACCCCTTAGGGCCAGCCCTGTAGCGACGTGACGAGGCTCGAGACCGTGGGCGTAAACAAATGAACCGGTAGAGAATTTTAAAGGGGCTAGACCTCAGAGCTAGCTCCGACCTCAATGTGACTTGTGGCAGAGACCGGGGGCTACCGCCCGGTAGTTACAGTGGCTATTAATGCCACATATGTGACCACTCCGAAGTTTAATGCGATGGTGTAAACCTTATCCGCCCACCAAACAATTATCGCATTTTCGCATGTGAGCGCGCCAAACACAAATAGTTAAATTTAATTTCACCCCCAGATTTAGAGCGTGGTTCCGCCAATTATGGAGAATCCTCCTTTTTAGTCAATCTAATTGGAGTTCTCCCACTTTTAGTGGGGTTTTTGGGGGACATTGGGCATTTTTTTTGCAGAAGTCATAACTCTCTCAATTTCCGACCAAACAAGATGAAATTTTAGTCAATTTTGGGTCTCTTGAGCATTCTGAGCATTTTGGGATAGGTTAAAGAGCGAACAGAGGTGGTCTACAATATATTTTGCTTCAGGTAAGAGGAAAGAGCCATCAAGGCCATCATGGAGAAGGCACTGTATTGCGTTGTATTTCACTGTTTGAGGTGAAAAAAAAGCCATTTCTATCTATTTTCTATCTTCTGAAGTCAAATTTACAGTTGGTTTGGCCTGTTTAGGCATATTTTTCACTGTATAACTATTTTGAGCAAATTAATAGAGCAAGGACATGCCATTGGGGAGCCTTGGACCGGTAGATGTAGCCCAGGAGGGGTGAACTGCCTCAAAATTTCGCTGTGTTATGTTATGGTGAATTTTAATTGTTGTGTATTTCTGTTGTGATAGGTTAAATAGTAAATTTAATTAAAAAATCCTCACACCTAAAACAAAAACATTACCAAAACTACTTTGTTTAACTTGCAAGTCACAGAGAACACTTTGCACACTAAATTATATCAGAATGGATACTTTTCATAACATTACAAATAGTTCCATTTTCAGATCAGTTGATATCAGAGCTAGAGTTTTGCTCTGCATATTTTCTTGTGCAAAGATATAGTTGACTGTTTGCAATTTTTTATGCTTACTAGGCTTAAGCTCAAGAGAGGGGAACGGCAATTGGTTAGAGCACAAAGTAATCCTCAACCAAGGAGGGCCAGAGTTCCATTAACTCCACCTTATAATTCACCTCCAAGAGCCACTGAAGAAGCCATAAGCATGTCTTCAAGAGAAGGAGAAGTTCCTAAAGACATTGATCCCAAAGAAGAAGAACAGGTATTCCGAAAGGCTTTCCTAGACATGATGGAGATGGTGAGGATACTCTACCAAGAAAGGAATGAAAGGCTTGTAGGAGAAGGGTCTAAAAATCACAAGGAAGGAGAGGGCTCTTCAGGAGGAAATAAAAGTGATGAAAAGTCAAAGAAAGGACATGGAGGAAATGGTGATCCACCATCCCCATCTTCATCCTCTTCCTCTACATCGTCATCCTCTACTTCGGTGAATCTGTTAGCTCCCCGTAATTTGCTAGATTGATTGAGATACAAAGGTATAGGGTAACATCAAACCAGGCTTTGGAATCCAAGGACCTAGCTTTCCTGGATTCGAAGAGGGATCTCTCAAGTAGGTGCAAAGATGTGAACTTGTTTGCTGATTAGCGTTGATTTTAGGCTAGATGTTAAGTGTAGGGTATTTTGATTGTTTTTGGTTGGGTATGATGCTCAGATAGATTTAGATAGAAAACAAGGAAGATTGTTAAGTCATTGGGCAATGGAGTCAAACAAGGTCATGATGAGTTCATCAATGGTTTCAAGAGCATCTGCAGGGCAATTTTAACTTGGTTGGTGGATCTTTAAGGTTGTGAAGGATCATGAGATGGACATTAAACTTGAGAACAACAAGCTAATAAAGGGCAGAAACAGAATCCTTTATATACTTGTAAACTGAGGGAGTTAGAAGATTTATAAGCATAGCAAGAGAATCAAAGGCTTAAGCAAAACTTAATCCATTTTATTTCAGACTGAAAACAAATAACCAACCAAGACAACATTCAGATAAAACATAGAAAGGCAAAAAACTTATTTAATCTTTCATGGATTTTATCATCAAGAGCAGAAAAACATTTAAGATGCACAAGTAACTATAACCATAGAAGGAGAGAAAACCCTAACATCCACAGTTATAGCTATGAAAGTTCCTTGAAACAACTTTAGCTAAGTAAAGGCAAAGAGCATGGTTAAGACAGACTTCTTTGACAAATTATAGGCAAAGCTGCTTCAAAAGATGATTTCAAGAACAGAGTATTTCAATGGTAACAATATGCAGGGCTAGCCATAAATCATAATTGATACTAACTGATCTAAATCATTCAAGAAAATAGACAAGCCAAAAACTTATTAGAGAGCAAGAGATGAATTCGCTAACATATCTTAAGCAGAAGAAAACATTTAGGCAGTGAAGGAAACAAACAGTTCTAAGGTGCCATCAACAAGCATATCTTAGTCTAAATTTTTTGTCCTACTACAGCATAGATGGATGGAAAACATATGAGAAACTTAGAAAACATTAACAAGAGAAAACTTCACCATCAACCAGGCCTATGGATCCTGCAAACAGTCCTTCTCCATCAACAAGTGAATCAGATCATGCATAAGCTCCAAGACATCAATTTCTCATCAAAGGCTTCAAGGGACTATGTATTACTTCAGCATAATTCATCAACATCCAACAAAATATACAAGAGCCTCATGCTCTATTTATGGATAAAATGAGGAGGTGGAAACCCTAAGAGGCTTCTAGAAACCCTAATTCAGCCATAAATGTCATAAATGTGCTTAATGACCATGCAAGGCCCAAGACACATAAGAGATAAGAAAATAAATGAAACACACCAAAACATAACTCCCCAATCAAATCAGGAGTGTTTTTTCCAAGAAAATATTAAAAAACCAATTTTCCATTAATTAGTGTCTTTTGTTGACTTTTTGGCAAAAAGCTGTCTCTGTGCGTAGCTCCATATCAACAAAAATTGGGGTATGTTGCAGCTGCGTTTTGGACCCCTTCCCGGCATCGGATTTGGCCTCGTGATGGCTCGTTGGAAAGCTTGAGGATTATAATTTCCATAAATACTTGATTTGTGATGAATGGATTCCATTTACCTACTCAAAAATCCCATCTCCCATGACTGCTCAGCGCGTAGCGCTAGGACTAAAAAGGAGGCAGAAAGGTCATTTTTGAGGTGTTTTTTGACCTTGAGGGGGAAAAAATGCTCCAATTGACCTGAAATTTTGTGGGTAGACTGTTGGTGACATGAAAAACCCAAAAATTTAAACTTTAGCAGCTGAGGATGCCCCAAAAAAGAGCGTGGTTCCTAGGGTGCTGCGCTCCTAGGGGCCAAAATTTGAAAAAACAAAAAGTTTCCGAATTTTCTTCAAAATTGGTGTGTAGACACCTCAAGGGGTTTTAGACACCTGATGAGAAGCATCAGCCAAGATCCCAAGGCTGTCATGAAATTTGGGCCTTTTTATCTCTTCTAGCTCTAGGAGGGCTTGCTTTAATTTGGCATTAGTAAGCATGCTCTTCCTTGCATAGTGTTTGACCATTTTTTTCTGCAAGGCAAGGCCCCTCTTCACCTCTTTGAAATGTTTGTGCTCTTGTTTATAATAGTAGATGACCCTTTGTGCCCTTTCAAAATCCTTTTCCCATTCTTGAAGCTGGGCATCTTCTTCTAGGAGGAGAAATTTTGTACTCATCCCTTGGTCCTCATTATCATTGTCTAGATCAACAAGGAGAGGCCCTTGAGAAGCCTTTTTTATCCTTTTGCTCCTCCTGACTGGTGCCTTTTACTCAACACTCTTCATTTTTTCTTTTCCTTTGTCTGATGCTTTGGTGTTTTGTGAGGGGATGGCCCTTTTCCTCTTAGAGGTAGCAAACACATCCCTTTTCCCTCTGTGATAAGTGCAAGAGAGAGGGGAAATAATGGGAGTCTCAAAGGCAATGTTGTCATCATTTTTACCTTCACTTTGCTCTGCTTTTTCTGTGCCTTCCTCACTTTGATTCTCTTTGTCTTCTATGGACTGATTTTTGTCAAGACAATCATGACATCTGTCATGACTGTCATGACTCTTTCTTGGACTACCTTGGGCACTTAGATAGTTGCCTCCCTCGTCATCATGTTCACTGCTTTCATCTGTGTGGTTGCTTTCACTGATGTTATCTTTGTGGCTGCCATTACTAGTTTCATCTTTGTTTTCTCCTTCATTATCTTGCTGCTCCTGGCCATTTCTGCTTTCTTCTTGGCCACCTTCCTCTCCTTCATCTTCTTCTTCATCTACATCATATTATTTTTCAATGCTTTCCTCATGATCATCACTTCTTTCTTCATGATCATGGATGCTTTCTTCATGGCCACTACTGCTTTCTTCATGGCTACTTCCCTCCTCTTCATCATTTTCTTCATTTTCATCCTCTTCTTCTTCACTGCTCTCTCCTTGTCCATCATTTTCTATCTCATCTTATTATTTACTGTTGCCTCCTATTTTCCTTCACTAGGGCTACTGTCAGCCCCTTCACTTGGTAATTTAGGGGAGGAGGTAATAGGTGAAATTATTTGTGGAGAAGGCATATGGGGAGATGATGGATGTGTGGAGGTAGATGGTTGTGAAGTGGAAGGAAAGTTCTGCTGGATGAAGGCCCGGGGGTCTGCAAACACAACATGTGAGACGAAGGTCTCCCAAGATATACCTTGTTTCTCTAGCTGGTATAGGACAATCATCTTGATCGGGGAGTGATGAAAGAGGCTAGGAATTTGGTGGTCATAGCTTTTCCTTTTGACAGCAGAGGCCATTTTGTCAATACTCCGGAAGAGGTAATAAGGTAGGTTCATCATCTTGACTTTGGTAAAATGCATCAACAACCTGATATGATATGAATAGAGCAGGGAGTATCTTCCCTCACATGTGAAAAAACTAATAATCTGCCTCATTAATGCTACATACCTCTCTAGAAAATAAGAAAAAGGAAAAATAGCCTTGAAATTTTGCTGATAGGTGGGTTTCAAATAAGGCCCATAATAACCCAAATCCAACTTCCTTTGTTTGAACCAAAGCTCACCAATGTCTGGTATATCGATTGCCTTGGAAATGATTTCAGATGAAAGCTCAAATTGGACCCCTGCTAGATTAACTTGGTGGTTTTGTAAGCTACAGGAAAACAATCTAGTCAAGTCTGGATGACTGTTGACTTGCTTGACCTTCTCACAAAAATTGTAGCACCCTACATCCTCGAAGCATGAAAGGATCATAGGAGAGGAATTGATTAGAGTGGTGTCTATGGGCTCAAATGTTTTTGCTTTTCCTCCATGATGTTTTGGCTTGGTGGGAGTAAGACTCTCATCACCACTTGTATGACTATCTCCCTCTGACATGGTGACTGGTCTAAAAACAGCAGTAGGGCTTTTGAACTTTCCTTGAGGGTTTTTGGGCAAACTAAGTGCTTTTAGTGGCTTTAGGTCAACTTTTTGCAAAAGGAAAACTAAGATGAGAATGGCTTTTTAGAGCTTTCACTTGGGGTTTAGAGTTTAGAAAATAACTACAGTCACCAAATCCCTTTTTTTGTATTCAAAACCAAATTTGCTTGCAAACCCTAACTCAAAAACTAAGTAATTGATCTTTGCATAGTCTAAGGTTTTGGGCTAATTTTGAATTTGGATAGCTTTTTTAGAAAAAGGAGAGCTTGGGAGGAAAAAATAAATTTCACCAACCTTAGACCCTGCTTGCAGAATTTTGAAGTTGAATTTCGGACTTTGGAGTCTTTTTGAAAAAATTGTAACAATCTGGCCAGAGCGCAGCGCCTGTGCGTAGCACCGGGCGGACTGGGCGGTGCCTCGAGTGCCTCCGGTCTTTTCTGGGCAAGCGCGTAGTGCCGGGCCAAGCGCGCAGTGTCGGGTCATGAGCGCGTAGTGCAGTGTATTTTTACACTACCTACCTCCCCTCTACGCGTAGCACCAAAGGCCAGGAGCGTAGTGTCGGCTTCGGTGCATAGCGCCCGATTTTTTTACAGTTTTCTCTGAAAACCAAAATAATTCTTCTCAACGGATTCTCCTTTTCAGAAAATGGAAAATGATGCATGGGGAAGGTTCAAGTGGCCTTTTATACTTGATTTTAAAAGTAAATTTAAAAATACCAAACCCACTTTTGTAAAGTTGGTGTCTCCTATCTTTCAGTGTGCTTTTGACTAATGTTTGTTGTGAACACACTTTAACATTTTTCGGAAAACATGTTTATTTATGCCTTTATCAATCTTTTTGCAGAACAATATTTTTGGCATGGAGGCCCGTTGTTGGGAGTCTATCATTGAGATGCAAAAATCGAGGTTACACTTTGCAGTTTTAGGCTTTTTTTGACAATAATTTATGCCCAACTTTTTACTTCAAAAACTCTATTTTTCTACCCTTTGGCAAAATGATCCTCTTTAAACTGATACCTTTTGTCTTTCTTCTCTTAGTGCAGGTGAAGCAATGATATTTTGGAAAAAACCTTAAGGAGGAGGCTTTTGTCCTTGAAATCTCTGAGATGGTTCTTTTCTTGTCACCAATGTTTTGTTGATCCATCAAAACAAACCCTGATACTCTTTTACCTATAGGCATGTTTTTTTTTGTCTTGTTTGTTTCTGCCTCCTGGTGATGATTACATCCTATTACCTTCCCTCTTCTTGTTGCTGGTGGTCACCTTGGCTATTCTTTGAAAAATGTGAACAAGGGCAGCTTTCCCTTGCAGTGTATGTGCTCTAAGCCAAGGAGGCTTTCCTTGAATGACTTTGGGTCAAAATGCTTGATTTTATTCCCCTTTGAATGCAACCTCTTTATGCAAGAAAGCATAACTTGTTGGGCACCAAATTCATCCTATGACTCAGTGAAACCTTTGGTGACCTAATGGGGACCTTTGGACTTGGATTTTGGACAGAGATTTAGACTTAGGGATCACCAAGTATAAGATAGGACCTGTGATAAGCTTAGTGTGTCTTGAAGACCTAGGATCTAGCATACTTGATTATCCAAAGGGTATGTAGAGACAATCAGTGTCTGAGAATATTATGGAAGATTCAGCAAGGCTATTTGATTGGTAGATTTGAATAGTAGTAGGGTATCCTATAGGTAAGAAAAACAGAGGATTTGGGAAAAAAGGCAAGACATGGTGAAAAATGGATCACATTTGGGGTTAAAATAAATGGCTTGAGCCCATGAAGGGTCTTCCAGGAGTGGTGGGCTAGTCATGACTAGATAGGAAGATGAAATAGGAAAGTTTTATCTCAGGATAATGAAGGCAGTGAGATTTCTAGAACTCGCAATATTTATCAATTTTGTTTCTAGAAATCTAGGACCACTACTTAGTCATCTTCAGTTAGTGAAAATTATGGATGACT
>CM076574.1:1089844858-1089920926 GCA_034641835.2 Pinus albicaulis
GACTAACAAGTGCAAAAAGACATATCATTATAAGGTCCTGAATTGTTTGATATCATATTTGAACTGTGGGTGACTTAGCCTTTTATCTCATGTGTGCATAATGTCAGCTTCCTGTTTAATAATTATAGTGCCAAAGGGCATCATATTTGTAATTTTACCATTTTCCCTCTCTCTTTCAATTTCCATTCCCTACTCAAGGTTACTCAATTATAAAAATAATGGCTATTAAGACATTGAGCAGCAGCTGTTTAAATATTGTTCGGCAAAAAAATTCTAAAAATTGGTTGTTTTATTCAAATGAACAGTAGTCTTTCAAAGATGGAACAACAGTTGTTTCCAAATTGAACAGCAAAATTAAAAGCACGGAAAAAAGTTGTTCAATTTGGTTGAACTGCAGCCGTTCAAAAATTGAACAGCAGCTACTCTCAAATTGAACGGCAAAATTAAAAAACACAAAAAAATCTGTTTGATTCGGTTGAACCACGGCCGTTCAAAAATTGAATAGTAGCTGCTCTCAAATTGAACAACAAAATTTAAAAAAAAACACAACAAAAAGTTGTTCAATTCGGTTGAACCGCAGCCATTCAAAAATTGAATAACAGCTGTTCTCGAATTGAACATCAAGATTAAAAAAACACAATGAAAAGCTGTTCAATTCGGTTGAACCGCGGCCGTTCAAAAATTGAACAGCAAAATTAAAAAAAAACACAACAAAAAGTTGTTCAATTAGGTTGAACCACAACCGTTCAATTTTTGAACAACAGTTGTTCTCGAATTAAACAGAAAAATTAAAAACGCGGGAAAAAAGTTTTTCAATTTGATTAAACAGTGGTCGTTCAAAGATTGAATAGCAGTTGTTCTAGAATTGAACAAAAAAAATAAAAAACACAGCGGAAAGCTATTCAATTCGGTTGAACCACAGCCGTTCAAAAATTGAACAGTAGCCGTTCTCGATTTGAACAACAACAATAAAAAAAACAACAAACATCTTGTTCAGCTCGGCTGAACAGAAGTCGTTCGAAAATTGAACAGCAGTTGTTCATAAATTGAACAACAAAGTAAGAAACTGCAGATGGTCGTTTAATTTAATCGAACAGCAGTCGTTCACAAACTGAATAGCAGCTGTCCGCGAATTGAACAACGAAAAAGACACAGCAATAATAAAAAACACAATCTTACAATGAAAAATGTATTTCAAATGAGATGAATGTACAACAAGCAAAACAATTATGTACATTATTTACAAGTGATGTTGTCAAACCTCTCATGTACTTGAGTTTGTGGGGGTGTCACCCCCTTGCGCCACAACTTGGATGGTGGGATCGTTTCGTGCTTGTTGATAGAAAGATTATTTCATGAGAGGTTTGTGATAAAGGTGTACTCTGTGCCCGTTAACTCGAAATGTTGAGCCAAACCCATCTATAGTGGTCAAGGTGAGGGTACCATTTCTATGTACTTCCTGAATCTCATATGGACTGAGCCACCTTGTTTGCAGTTTTCCTGGAAAGTCTTGGAATCTGGAATCATAGAGGAGTGCCCAATCTCCTTTTTGAAATACCTTCCTCTTTATTAGGTTGTAATTCCACTTGGCTCGTTGTTGTTGAATGATTGTTGTGCACTGCAGGGCAAGCAGTCAAATTTTGTCCAGTTCATTTATTTTTTGGAGTCTTTTAGCTTGAGCATATATTAAGTCCAATCCCACTTCCTGGGCTATTCTCAGTGTTTTAATTTCGAACTCGATAGGGAAGATAGGTTCTCTCCCAAATACTAGCTGATATGGAGAATATCTAGTGGTATTTCTCCAGGTTGTTCGATAAGCCCATAAGGCTTCTGGTAGTCTAGTGGCCCAGTCCCGGCAGTGTGCTGCTACTATCTTGGTAAGGATTTCCTCCAGGACTTTGTTAGTGCTTTTGACCTGTCCGTTTTCCTGCGGATGGTAAGGAGACGTAACTCTGTGAATGATATGGTGATTTTTTAAGGTAGATATGATCTTATTTCCTGTGAATTATGCCCCCCCATCGGTTATCACTTCCCTTGGCAAGACGTATCGTACGAATAGTTCAAAGAGAAACTTAATTATTGATTCTTCCATGGCTCTTGACAAGGCTATTGCTTCCACCCATTTGGTGACATAATACGTGGCAACTAATATGTGGGCTTTATAGTTTGATGGTGGGTTGAATGGCCAAATGAAGTCCAACGCCCATCGTTCGAATGGTTCCACCACCAATTGTGGTTGTAGCGGCATTTTATCAGCTTGGCCTGGGCGGCCCATTCTTTGGCAACTATCACAGGCCTGAACATACTTCTTTGCGTCTTTGAAAATCGTAGGCCAGTAATAGCCTAATTGCAACACTTTATGCCCAGTCCGTCGTTCTGCGAAGTGGCCACCACAGGGTTCATCGTGACAGGCTCGTAAGATGTCATAGATTTCGTCTTCCCTTATGCATCTGCGTATGTTCATATCAGCCCCTGTATGGAATAGGTATCCTTCAATCCAAGAGAATCTTGCGCTATGTTGTACAATTAATTTTCGTTCTCTCACCGTTAAATGTCTGGGTAGTTTTCCAACTGCCAGATAATTTTCCACATCTGCATACCATGTTGTTTTGACTGCTACAGCAAGCAGGTGTTCGTCGGGGAATTGATCGTCAACTGTTAGTGTGTCGTCTATCTAGGGGACTCTGGACAGGAAGTCTGCGACCACATTTTCCTTCACTGGACGGTCTTTGATTGTTATATCGAACTCCTTCAATAATAGTAGCCAACAAGTTATTCTTCCATTCATGATAGGTTTATTAGCTAAATATCTAATAGCAAAGTGGTCATTGTACAGGAACACTTGATATCCGGTTATGTAGTGCCTGAATTTATTGATAGCATAAATTACAGCCAAGAATTCTTTCTCAGTTACTGTATAATTTAATTAGGAAGGAGTAAGGTTTTTGCTGATATAATAAATAGCATTAGGCTTTCGATCTTCTTCTTGGCCAAGGATTGCTCCTATTGTTGTATTAGATGCATTGGAAGAGATATGAAAGGGAAGTTTCTAGTTAGGACCTTGCAAGGTTGGTGGTGTTGAGACCAGCTTCTTCAAGTCTGTAAAAGCAGTGTCACATTTTTCAGTCCAATGGAATTCAACATTTCCAGTCAAAGCATATAGAGGTGCAGCTATCTGTGAAATTTTTTTCATAAATCTGTGATAATATCCAGCATATCCCAGGAAACTGCATACCTCTGTTCATGTACAAGGTGTGGCCAACAGAAGGATTACCTCTATTTTAGTCGGGTCTACCTATATTCTAGCTGCAGAAATATAGTGGCCTAGGATTACCCCCTCAAAAAATCATCATGTGGCATTTTTCGTTTCTTATACATAGTCTAGTAGCAATACATCATTCTAACACTTTGTCTAATGTTTCTAGTGCTTGATCAAAGTCTTCCCCATAGGGTGTAAAATCATCCATATAAATTTCAATTCCTTCATTTATTAAGTCAGAAAAAATACTAATTATGGCTCTTTGAAATGTTGCTGGGGCATTACATAATCCAAACGGTAAAACTCTATAAGCGAAAGTGCCCCATGGGTAGGTAAAGGTTGTCTTATCTTGGTCTTCGGGAGCTATTTGGATCTGATTGTATTCGCTGAATCCGTCAAGGAAAGAGAAGAACTGTTTTCCATCTAATGTGTCAAGGACATGGTCAATGAAGGGAAGGGGGAAATGATCTTTCTGAGTTGCCTTATTTAATTCTCTATAATCTACACAGAATCTCTACTTCCCATTCTTTTTAGGGACGACCACCAAAGGGGAGACCCATTTGCTGTCTGAGATGGGATAAATGAAATTTACATCTAGCAATTTTTGTAGCTCTTCTTTTACAATTTCTTTTAAATGCAGGTTTAGTCTTCTTTGGGGTTGTCTAACAGGGTGTGTTTCCCTATCAGTATAGATGTGGTGCGTGCACAGTTTTGGGTCCAAGCCCTTCATGTATTTTTAATCCCACGCAAATGCACCCTGGTGCTTCTGGAGGACTTTTATAAGTTTCTGCTTTTGGTTGTCATCCAGGCTACTGTTAATATTTAGAACCTTTCCTGGTTCAATCTCAATAGGTATACTGTTATGAACAGTTACTGTGGAGCTATGTTGAGTCTCAAAGTCCGCCACAAGGTCCTCTTGACCTTCATGTTCAAGGATTGTTTTCATCATTTGACATTTCAAATTTTCAGGTTTGGGTGGTTGATTCATAATGTTACTAATCACATCATCTTCAGTTTGATCCTTGAATTTGAGGGCTTCTGCTAGTGTCATAGGTGGACAGATTTTTTTCTCCCAATATGTATCTGGGTGTTTGTGAATTTTTATCATGGGTAGATTTGGTTTGGCAGGCGGATAAATAATGATATTTTTTACAGAGTTGCCTCTAGTGATAGTCATGCTACCTGTTTGACAGCCTATGTAAGCATTTGCTGTGGCCAGCCAAGGCCGCCCAAGAATCAATGGGTGCCCTTCCATCCTATTTTTTGGATTAATGACTAAAAAATCAACTGGGTATTCCCATGAGTCCACTGAGACCATGATGTCTTGTACTATACCTTCCGGTCTGATAACGTATTTGTCAACTAATTCCAGAAGTGTGGCTATAGGTTCTAAAACCGATATGCCCAATTTTTCACAAGCTCCCGTAGTTAGGATGTTAATGGTTGCCCCTAGGTCAACCAATGTGTTTGGAAATGAGTGTCCAGAAATTTGCACGGTTACAATGGGGTTTCTTGGGTCTTCATATTTCACGGGTGATTCTCTACCTAACAGCAAGTCAGATAGTGTTCCTACCACATGAACGGTAGGTGCAGCCATTGTTTTCTTAATTTGTTTTTTTCCACATAATTCCTTGATTGTCTTTGCATATATGGGAATGTCTTGGATGGCTTGGAGAAGAGGAATTTTAATACAAAGGTTTCTTAATTCCCCCAAGATGTAAAAATCTGGGTTGATTATAGGTCTGGGTAGGATTAATCTCTCAGGGAATGGAGGTGGAGTCACTCTAAGTTCTTCCGGTCTTTTTTGGTCAATTGTTCCTTATCTTTACCTATTTCTATTATATTCATTGAGCTAGGCCCTGTGGATGTTTCAACTTGGGACTGAGGTGGAGTTGTGGCCTCTACAGGTAATATGGTATGTCCTGATCTTAACCTCAATTGGTTGCATTGTTTTTGCTCGTCATTGGGTTTTGGATCCTCTATGATCTGAATTAGTTGAACCGGTCTATTATTGGGGTTGGGATTGGGTTGGGTTGGTAATTGAGGGCGTATGGAAGGTTGCTAGTTATGTTGAATTGGGTAGGGAGCTGGTAATTGTTGGGTCCCTACTCTTGTCGGTAGATTTCCATCTAGTAGGTTGTTTGCCAATAAGGGGGAGAAATAGGGAAGTTTTGCCAATTACTTCCTGATGGAGGCTGTGTAGGCTAAGGTGGTATAGGAAATTCTTGGTTTGGCCAAGTTGGGAATGGTTTTTGAGTCTGCCAAGTTTTTGCAAGGTTTTGCTGGCTAAACTGCGGTAACAGGAAGTATTGGGGCAGGTCTTGCGGTGTGCCAGGTCATGACTGCCATTGCTAATGTTGATTCACTAAATAGACTGGAACTGTTTCTTCTTCTACTTCCTTGTAGACGGCTTTCAGCCCAGGAAGTGAAGGAAAATGGTCAGTAGCATGATCCTTAGTGCAGATAGCACACGTCTGGACCATGTCTAAAGGACACTCCCTCTGGATGTGCTTCTTCCGACATCTTGGGAAAAATATGGTCAGGCTTTGTTCGGCTATAGCTTGTTTTTTCTTGGCTTGTAAAACATCAAGTTGCGTTGTCAAAGTACCCAGGATGTCAGTTTTGAAATTTTCTAACAGATTTCCAAATGCTACCCTAGTTACATTTCCATTGGTCTACTTAAGATCCTTCTTCATAGAATCGCACCCACCAGGTCTGTTGCGTGAGCTACCCCGGGAGCATCTAATACATAAGGAGATAATCTTGTCACATTCTTCTTGATAAATATCTCCCTTCCCCATTATGTTAAGCATTTCAACCCATTCTTCCTTCATCCCTTTAAGCATTGTGGTTTTTAAACTGTCCTTGGACAACGTGGTATATGGGGATCTTTGTAAATTGTATTGAAATATTTCTATGTATTCCTCTAATGTTTCATTGTCTTTTGAAGACATGTTGAATATTTCGTCTTTTAGATCTCGGGTTCGACAATAGTCTTGGCATTTGGTAAGAAAATAATTATTCATTTGGTCCCAGTTTTTTATAGGTCTCCCTCCTAATCCCATGAACCAACGGAGAGAAGTCCCTTTTAAGGTGGAGGGAAATAATTTTAGTTTCTGGGGATTGGTGGTGTAGTCATATCCTCTGCATAAGACATCAAATTCAAATATAAATGCATCAGGATCTTTTGTGGTTACCCCATGAAAGGTGGGGATGTTGTGCAAGGGAATGGATTTCATAGGGGCATTGGCAGCATGATCAACAATAGGGTACTCTAATGTTGATGTCTGCCTCTGATTCTGATTTTGATTATTTTCCATCTGATCAAAGAGGTGCTAGAAATCTTCGGGAACTTCTTGATCTGGAGGGGATATTTTAATAGGCTTGGGAGGTGAATGCGGTGGGGGTTTTACAACACTTCCCTGATCTGGTATTATAAGAACTTCTATTTTGATTGCTTCTTTAGGGGACTTAGGTTCTGATAGCTCTATGTGAATTCCTCCACTAGTTTCTCCCCCGCCTTCTTGCAAGTTGCAAGAGCCTCCCTCTTTTGAAGGGTCAATGTCTCTATAAATGACAGCCTATAGGTTTTGCTCAGACCCCTCTGTCTTGCTGTGAATCTCGACGTAAGCTACAGATGGTGAGGCTGCTGCCTGAGGGAGTGCATTAGGACTTTGAATGGAAACAGTTATGGGTCCTATAGATGCCTGAGATTCAACTTTCCTAATTATTTCATCTATATATGTTGTCCTCCCAAGGATCACTAGTCCTTTGGGTTGTGAGGATGGTTTCGAATGATTTCAGATTGCTTCTATATTCTTTTTCCTAGGCATAAAACAAGAGCACCTATCCTACGGTTCTTTTTACAACTTGCTAGTGAGCGGGCAAAATGGAAAGCATGTTGCTTGCCGGTACGCAATTTCTTACCTCTCATTTTCAATACCCAATTCTTCACAGCAATGGATAAAAGATGAAATAAGGGAGATGACTCTTAACACTCTCCCCGGCAACGGAACCAAAATGTTGGTTCGGATAGAGGTGACTTTTTATTGACAAGTCTAGTGTTCCCTCATTTAATTATCAACCTGGGGTAAGTCTTTTTATTCCAAGAGTGTTGGCACAATATATGCGAGTCAACTGGTCTACAGATGCTCTTTGTCAATTGTGAAGAAGAATTTAATAACTTCCTGAACTTTTTTATCCTATGAGGGGTGACTGGGATGGATTTTCTTAACCTGAGATTGAGCAACAGGAATTTGTGTTTCTCTAATGGAATAAAACAACATCTTAATTGAACCGAACAGCAATCTAAATAAACCAAGCAGACACTAAACTAAACAGTAATGGAATTAAATAGAATAGTAGTCTAACTAAGCTAATCAGTAATGGAATCAAATTGAATCAACGATCTAGTTAACTAAGCAATACTGAAGCAGCAGTATAACTAGTTATGTAGTAATGGAATAGCAGTATGACTAAGCTGGACAGTAATGAAACTTCAGTATAACTAAAGCGAATTAAATAACTCGTATAGCAAGTAATTAAGTAATTTTGCAATGGAGTTCTCTGTATGACTTAATTAAGAAACATTGATCAATGGTTGAACGCTTCATTATGCTAAAAATAGAATGCAATTCATAAAGACAGATAATGCTAAAATCAGATTATTTATGATCTGTAATTCAAATGCAATGACAGCAAAGGAACTGGAACTATCTATTGATAACAAAACATTGTTGTACGTCGTAAAATACGATTGCACTTGTCCTACTCTAAGAACGTAGTTTCTAAAAATATTAAAGAAAGAGAACTATATTTGTATTGAATGGAGATATGCATTACAACTGCATCAGATTCATAAGCATCGGTTCTGTAACTACTCATACTCTGAAAACGTGCATGGAGCTTCCAGAGGTTGGGCCGAGACCACCAAAAGCCTTAGCACTATAAAAACTTCAAAATATGATTATTCAAAGCTCTATATCACATCCAGTGATGTTACAAAAACGTAATTAGACAGACTATTCCTGATTTTTCTATTACAGGATGAATCTCCTATCTTATTCTTCGACTCCCCTTCTCCTCTGTCCTTTTCCCTTTTAAAGGTGATTTCCAAGAATTTCGAAAGTGTTTCTCAAACGACATCCCACTATGTGTGGCTGTCGTTTGAGTTCTTGGACTCGGATTCATTTGTTTGCCTTCTACCGGCCATTGGAATTGCTAAGATTTCATATGCTCGCGTCCGTTGGTTGGCTTTCATTCCCTATTGGTCCAGGCATTCTGCTTTCCTGCATGTGGAGATAAGAGAAGTCAATTTCCTATAACATCCTTTTCATCATTAGTCTGATTGTTCCCATTTTCATGATCTTTTATTCCTTATTGTTAATGTGAAGATGGATTCCCTCAAAATTATAACATAATTTGAAGTACTTACAGGGTGAGAATCATACCTTAATTTGGGCCCAACAACCTTCTAGATGGGTTTTCTCCTGTAAAGGTTTTCTAGATCATATCTTGTGTTCATTTTGGTTTGTGAGTTTTATATTTCCATTCTCTATTTTCCATATTTTATCTATTGCATGCATAAACATAACTATAATTAGTGATTCCATAAATCTAAGGGGAAATTAATCCTCATACTGTAGATTTCATATTTTCAAATATATTGTAGTAATTTATTTGTAACAGGTTTTCCAAAAAATATAAATGGTAGTTTACGGATCAAAAGGCTCGAGTCCCACTTCCTTTAACTATTTACAATACAACCTATTGAGCAGGATTTCCATTTTTCTCCTATGGGTAAAAACTGAGGAAACTCAAACCTTTGGTCACACAAAGTGAAAAACCGATACCCAATCCTTCAAATAATATTATGGCCTATCTATATTCCCTAGGAAATACCAATTAGTAGAGCTTTGAACAACTCAGTCTAACCATTTCACACCAATGCCTCAATCCCTCCTCAATAGTGTGTCCATGACAAACTTCCTTTAGACGCATGAGTGGTTCAAGCTACTTCTAGACTTGTAGAGTAAATGGGCATTTCAAATCTAAATATGTATTTGTTTTTTCATTTTTGCAACAAAAATGGAAGCGACCCAATCCTTCGAATTAACTTTTTAGTAGCAATTCCTAGGTTAAGAATTTATTATTCAATAAATAACACATTTATAATTTTTTCATTGGGAGATTAAAGGGGGGGGGGGGAATTGAAACACCAAACCTACTTCCACCACCACACATTGTCACCATGAACATCCTGCACACTTAAAAACTAGTATCCTATTTTGAGTGTATACGTCTTCGTTGGGGATGTGGGATAGATTAGTTCGTTATTTTGTTCTGTGAGATGAATGTGACATGATCTGAGACTGGAAGTGAAAGATTTCTAGGCCTCTGTGTCATTATCTTTGAAACCTAAATCATGTTATAAAAGATCCAAAACTTATCCCTAATGGACCTCTATAAAGAGTTTGTTTCTTGTGATAAATTGTATACCCCCTTTTCCCTTAAAACTTGGATGATGTGACCCAAAAAATGTGGTGGTTACTACCAACCAACAGATCATCTCCTAACTAGACCCTTGTTCCATCACCAATTTTCTAAGCCAAACCTTCACCAATAATGTCAATTTAATCCTTGACCAAATATTTCTAGAAGACTAACACATTGTGTAAAATAATTCTCAACCTCCTTATCCAATCCACCACAACTTCTAGATGGATATAATTATGTGTGACTACCTATTGATTTTTTTTTCCATTTAGGGGAAGAATTCAACCTCATAGGGCATGAATGTAGGTCCATCTATGTTTTCATAGAGGTGGTACTCCTATTTATAAACACAAACAAGTAGTTGGAGTAGAATTAAAACTCTAAAACATACAACTATGAGTGGACCAATTATTTTTCTCAAATATGCAAGGAAAGGAAATAGAAAAAGGTATAAATATTTAAAATTTAATTTGACATCCATCCATTCCATCATAGTAAGAGAATATCATTGAAGCATATCAAAAGGTAGACATGAGATAATGAAGTTCAAATATGATAAAGCTATAAAATTATTTCAAAAATTCACAAAACTCATATAGATTTAAATAAGTTTTAGAACCATAAATAAATTTCCTTCCCCAAAAGGAGCTCTCTACAAGAGTAATCAATATTAAAAATTTAAGTTTTTAAAATGTTTGATGCCCAAAGCATTCAATGAAATCCTGATACTTAATTGAAAATGTAAATGCATTCGTCCCAAGGGAGACTAGGATTGGTATCTCATGAACCATAACATAAATAATGATCCATAATGGATCATTGTATTGTTTTTCATCCATATAAATGCTTTTAGAGTGGAAAAAGTGGATGAATTAGCTCATAGGACCCTTTTTACTCGTGTGACCTAGTTTGGAAAATTGGGGTCAACCTTCTGGGAGCGTTTTGAGGCATCAAACGATGTTTTTTGGGGGTAAACCTTTCCCGCATTAGTTAATGTATTCAACCCTAATTGCTAGTAGTATATTTCGGATGTGTTATAACCGAGCCACTAAGAGGAAAATGGGTTCCATTCTTTAAAGTGCATTTGCTCCAAATCTAAGCAAAAATAGCCAACAGGGATAAGAGATAGAGCACATAGAGAGGATTTGTGCATTTTAGTGGCCCAAGAGGCACAGGGCATACTTCTTTGTTCTCATAGCCATATTTCCATTCAAAGAAAGAGAGTGGAGTGACCCCACCTTCCATCTGGGTTTTTCTACTGAAATGTTTCCCAAGTCATATTGTGTGTCAAATTTGTTTGTGGGATTTTATTTTTTCGTTTTCTATTTTCTTCATAAATTGAATTCGCATGCATACGCTATTTACAATAATATACATATCAATAAATCTAAAGGGATATAAAATTGTAATAGAGTATATTTTGGAAATTTTAAGTATAATTTTATCAAATTTGTTGTGAAAAACTGTCCAATGGAATATCCATGATAGTTTATGGATCAAATAAGGTACCTGGAAGAAAAATAAGAACTTTAGTTAGGGATTAACTTAATTGATGGATAACACTAACAATAAAGTTGAATGATCAAAGACTCGTAAGAAGAAAGGGAATGCTTCAAGAATTAAATAGTCACAAAAGTGTGGATGGACGGAATCCCCTTTTGTTGAAGTCTTTGTTTCCTTTTATTATCGGTGACAAATTCATTACAATAATTGTTTGGCAATTAATTTGGATTGATGACTTCTTAGAGTGATTGCTTTAGCCATTCTTGGATGTAATCTTTCATTATAGGTGTTTTGATGTCCATTTTGACATGGTTAAATATCTCCTCCTTGATTATTGAGCATCCTCCTATAATTGGGAAACAAATATAGACTAGTATTCATTAACATTAACAAAAGTAACAAACCACGTCTTAATTTCCTCAGTAAAATCTACTATAATGTAAAATATTTAACCCACTAACTATTTAGATCATTCAACTCGACCTTCAATAGGTATTTAGGAATTAACCCAGAGTCATTTGTCATATGGGGACCATGTAGATCATTAAAAAATTCGATTTCCTTGAAAAAAAATTACTTCTTTTATCGTTAATTTTGGTGCATTCAGAATTAATCTCCTCTAGTATATTGATTTTTGTAGACCATACAACTTGGATCTGCTTCAGTCTTTTAGGCCTTAAGCTATTTTTTTGTGATATTCGTAGTTCACTGAGTGAACCAACTTTTTGAATGAAAGTAGATAAGTCATTATCAATGAAATGCTTATCACGCTCGAGGTATTTCTTAAGCTAATCAATAAAGGAGGCAATTATCTGTGCCAAATATCTCAGATGGGTAGTTAATTCCCACACATCTTCAATAAATTTTAATCTTTTAATAATATTTTTAACAATATAGGGTTTAACTTCATTAAGGAGGTGGGCCACTTTTTTAACTTTGTGGGGTGTGATGGCAATGGATACCATCGTTGCTAGTGCCTCTATGGCGAGAGGAGTTATGAAAAAGGAACATGATTAAGATATTCTTCAAGCTCTTTTATTTTCTTTTTAAGTCTTAAATTCTCTGATTCCTATTCTGTGACTGAATGAACCAATGCTTTTCCTATAGTTTGATGTAATTTCATGAGCCAAGTGGCTCTGAATTCATAAACATCAATATCCATTTATGTTTGACCAGTAACTCTTTTATTCTAAACCTTCACCCTTCCAATTTTTTACATTTTATTACTTCTATCATAACTTGGATTCTGCAAGTTGATCGTCAAAAGTGGTTGTATCCTCATATATATCTTTCATCATTCTTTGGTTTTCATCCGTACGGGTTATATCCAATCATGAGGTGCAATGATATCAACTTCAATATCCATAATTTCTTTCGTGCTTGGTGCTTCCTTTGAACCTTTGACTTTGGTTGACTGCGCAGTGTGTTACCTTTCAGGAGTCAATTTGGGGGTGCACTTCCTTGTATTCGCCACCAGAGAGCCTATCATTACTTTGCCTTCTACTGGAAGTAACATTTGTCTTCCGTTGAGTTGAAGTCAAACTCGGTCGAGTCTGAAGTGTGGAGGTTGGAGGTGGCTTTGTGGGCCTTTTTCCTCATTATTTATATCTTTCTCCCATGCTTGTACTATTTTCTTCAATACGACTTAGCAACTCTTTTTCTACCAATGAGCCAATGTGAATTTCTCTGCTTTCCTCTGTAACTCTTGTAAATAGGTTATCGTATCTTACTGTAAATTTTGTCTTATGCGGGATTTATAATTGCGAACAAAATTATCTCCCCTAGGTCTGGTGGCTAACCTAAAACAACAGAGAGACAAGGAATCCAATGCTTTCCTTAAAGTAAATAGATGATAGGATGAAGCCTACCTGGAATTTTTCGCATGCTTCGCTCCTTCTTTAGCTCGAATGCTCCAATTCCAGCTCCGATTGCAAAAATTATAACTTGAATGGTCAGATAACACAAGCCAAGAAACTACGAGATATATGAACCATCATCTAAATACTTTATTCAATAGATCAACATAGTATTGAAATACATTAAATAACAACATCATATATAGGAAAATAAATAAATCTTTGCATTGATATAAATGGAAGGAGTTACAACCATATATAGGTGTTGATCTTGTAGAAGAGCTCCTCTAGGTTGACTTGTCCTTTCCTTGTCACAATATGTATCTCCAATCACCCTAAATGCATGAAATGATGTCTCTCAAAAAAACAACATAAATGTAGAATCACTCTCCAAAAGCCAACCTCTTGCATATGGAAGGTTGTAAATATATAGAGGAGTGGGGTAAGTTGGGATTTCTTATCTAATTACCAATATAGGTAGGTAGATTTTTTGTACTTAGAATCTGCATAATAAAAAAAACCCTCTAGAAGCTACACTGGTTTTCCCGCATTGGGTTTTTTACCAGGGAAATTTGTCCAGAAAATCCGTGTGTGTCATTTTGTCTTTGAGCATGTTATTCAGTTTAGATATGTATGTGTAGACTAATTGTATTTACTTTGATGTTAATGTTGAAGTTTTCAGATTAATAACTTATGTAAGTAGGAGAAGTAAATCAAGATTTAAAAGCAAGGGTTTATGTTTAGTAAATTCAGAAATTTTCACATGGTATTAGAGCTGTTATCACTCCACCAGATTCCCAAGGCTGAGGAAGGAATCCCAATAGAGGTAACCACAAACTAAGATTTTGAATTGGTATCTAGCCCTACCAAGTTGGAGAGGGATCTCTCCACAAAAATCACAGCCAAGAGGGTTGGATGAAAAAGTTTTTAGGCTAGCTAAGAAGTGCAGAAGGGTTTGATTTGTTTTGATTGGGGTTGGGCTCGCTGGATGAGGATTAGGTCAAGGGGACTACGTCAGGGAAATTAGATGGAATTGCAATCCATTCAATGGGGCAAGGTAGGTAGAAGGCTCAACACTTAAAGTTGTTTTTGTGAGATGTTTTAATACTGATGAGGAGCTAGGAAGAGCATAGGAGATGTATTCTTCCTAAACTAAAGAAAATGGACAAATTATGAAAAATTTCCCAAACCAGAGCATGAAAAAAATGTATTCTACCTATCAACTTGAAATTTATCATATAATATACATGAAATGTTTATGAGCTTACAAAAAAATCATACAAATGATCATAGAGAAAAAACTATGCCAAACATTCATACCACATGAATCCCAAGGAAATAGCTGCAGTTCTTCATTAATTTCGAGGCCAAATTGTTTCTTGATCAATACACTAGCATCCAAATTGATTCCAACCTCCGACTCCTGTGAAGATCTAAGCTAAATAGACCTCAAAACCACCTCCACTCATCCATAGGGGTCAAAGTCATGAGATGAGGGAGATATTACATAAAAAGTTGAAATAATAGCTAGAGTGTAGGATGAGAAAAGTGACTCATTCCTATCTCTAATGAACTGATTCATTACACCTCAAATGGTTGACGTACCTAATGTATTTGCCCTAGGTAAAAGTAAAAACATGATATTTACATTCATCTTGACCATTTACATAAGTAAATTCCTCATTTCCTAAAGTAAAAGTCAAACTGGAGTGAAGCTTCAAAAATGTCTGAAGACTTTGTAAAATACATTTTTCTTATGAAACGCGCAACGTCCAAGCAAAAAATTTGACCTATGTTCAAGGCTGCTTTTGAGTGTCTTCCCTGTGTCCCAATCAGCTCCATGATAGCTCATTGGAAATCCCTTTGAGTCTATTTTCCAAAACTACATCCAGTTTTCAAAATGGTGTTCATTTGTCATGTCAAAAACATGTTCTCGCAAGACTGGTAAACATGCAGCGACCAGGCAGATTTAGAGGTAGAAACATGAAATTTTGATGGTTTTTTGAGCTTTTGATGGACCAGTTCTCCTCCAAAAACTTTGAAACTTTCTAGGGTTGATGTCCTCATCAATACAAATCTGTTGGTAGTGGCCGTTTTTCATTTGGAGGTCCCAAAAAAGAGTGTAGCTTCCAGGTCGCTATGCGTTTAGGAAAATTTCTGTGTGCAAAAATACTCAAAAACACAGAATTTTCATAGAATGCAAAATTTTTCCAAAACTTGTCAAAATTGTGAGGGTACTTGATCATTTAATGTTTGAATCATTAAGTGACACCTCTACAAGTATGTCCAACTTCTCTTTCTTCTCTTGCTTGGTCAAAGCTTGAATTTTTGCATGGGCTCGTTTTAGCTTGGCCAATACAATTCTCTCTTTCCGGGCATGAATATTGACCTTTATCCTCAACAAGTTATTATCCTTGTTGGCCTTCTCTAGCAACTTCTCTAAGTGTAGATTGGCTCTATCAAGTCATGGTTCCCTATTCTCACTGATTTCTAGGGCAATCTGTTCATTTCGGGTAAGCTGGTCTACTAGCTCAGCTTCCCTTTGTCTCTCTAGGGCTAGAGCTTTTTTCAGCCCTCTAGTCCTAGGTCTTTGTCTTGGACGCTAATCCTCATCATCATCAATTGTGTCCAAGTCTACAAGTTCAAAATTTTCCTCTTTCTCATGGAGGCCTTCCTCTTCATGTATGTCCACCTCTGCCATCTTTTCCTTGCCATTGTGTACCTACTTTTTTTGGTGAAGAAGGCAGGGCCCCTCCCACAATATATGGGTTAAACACCTGCCTATGAACTCTCTGATAGGTATGTGCCAATGTGCCCAAATCATCCCTCTTAGGCTTGCTAATTTCACCTCTGTTAAGTTTCCCTGATGTATTTGGTGTCAAAAACCCTAGGGATGATGGAATGAAATGAAGGAATATGAAGTGAAGGGAGGAGTTGGGTATATGAAGGTAATGGGAATATGGAGGGGGAATTTAGGCAAGAGAAACCCTAGGCTTAGGGTTATAATGGATGAGATTTTTTTAGGGAATGGGGATAGGGAATTGGGTGAATGTTTTTAGGAATGTGAGGGAGAATGTATGAAATTTTAGGGATTAGATTTAGGGTGTGAATTAGGTTTTATTAGACACTAGGGTTTCTTTCTTTATAAATAGGTTTAAATTGAATTGAAGTATAGATAATTTTGTTACTTACTAGCAATAGAAGCTTTGAAGACTTGTTTTTCCAAAGATGTAGCATCAATTGGTAGAGTGGCAGGCTGACAAAGGCTTTTTGGAGCTTTCTGGGTGAACGCATAGCGACCCAGCTAAATGCGTAGCGACCATCCTAAATGTGTAGCACCATTGAAAATTTCACTGAGAATTTTCCCAAATGCGCAGCATCCTGGTTAAACGCGCAACGTCCAGGCTAAATGCGTAGTGTCCCTGCAACACCTTTTTTGCAGACCACATTTGGAGGCCTTCCCGGTGTCCAAATTGGGCCCATGATAGCTCATTGGAAAGCTTATCATGTCTAATTTCCAAATATACCTTTTTTTTTTTCCTATTGGAGTTTATTTTCCTTCTCAAAAATGGATTCTCCCAAGTTCTCTCCAGAAGTGTAGGGAAAACAAGGGATCTTGTAGAGGGATGGGAATGAAGGGGTTAGGGGCTGTCTAAATTCTTGGGGAAATTTTGGGGGATAGGGATAGATGTTAGAGAGTGTGGGGATGTGGAATTTCTAAAAATGAGTGAGGGGAATGGATCCAAAAGGGAAAAACACTTCCCTAACCTAGGAAGGTGTCAAAAGTGTAGCAAAAGGCTAGGGTTTGTGGGAAAGTGAGGGAAATGAGAGGAATGGGCATGGAAAATTTTAGGGGAGGTAGATGGATTGTAGGTGAGGGTGATATTGATGGCTTATATAGAAAATGAGTGCCTCTTTGGTGTTTTAATGGCCTTTATACTTGATAGATTGAATAAATTAGCTCTTGAGACCCATTTTACTCTCTTCACATTTATCTTTGAACTTTAACATTGTACCTTTGCATGTGACTTTTTCCTTTGACATCTGATCATCTGATGAGCTTAGAGAACACAAGGATTTGAAATTTTGGTGCTTTGACATGTGGAACCTTGCATTGGCATCTTGGGAACCTTGTACTTATTACATTTGAAAGACATAAAATTACATAATGAAAATAAAAATTATTACATTGTGAAATCCAAATTACATGCTGAAATAAGAATTTTTCTTTACAAGTCATCTTCACATGGCGAAGATAATTTTATTGGATCACCCTCTAGTTGATGGTATTTATGCAATGGAATGGATTTTTATTGAATCATGGAAACCCTAATGACCTAGTGAAACCTTGAAAACCCTAAAAAACCTAATGAGACCTTGAAGGACTAAATTTCAAGATAACATGACTAACATTATGGCATGATGACATTAAATTTGCTAATGATGTACAGTCAGCAAGGTATGAAACTATGCCAAAAAGTAATCAAATTTGAGGAAGAGTGATGTTTTTATGACTAGGGCTACCATCAGTGAAACAATTTTTAGCATGACCTAGTGGAATGATATAAAAATTTCAGAGTGGGACACCTAAAATGAGAATGAAAAGAGTGATATTGATCACTGATGGCAGAATACATATTCTGACACTAACAAGAGTGATTTCAGATCAAGATGGATATCCAGTAAGACAGGTGAAGAAATATGCGTTGTAGAAAGAAGAAGCAGCAACAGATAATCCGGAGAGGGCAGCGCAGCATCAGAAGGATGCAGAGGCAGCAAGAGCCATGCAGGGTTTGATGCAGTCCCATTTGGGTGACGCAGAGACAACGTAGAGCCTTCCAGAGGGACACAAGAGCAACTTGCGTTGCGCAGAGGCTGTGTTGAGCTAGTTTGCTCATGTAGAGTCCAACAAGGGTGACATAATCCATAATTTGATTGATGTGCACAGTACCGTGAACCGGAATCTGAGCAGTAGATCTTCAACAGTTGTTGGTGGGGTGAATATTCTTTCGGTGCAGAATTAAGCCTAAGATAAGCAGAAAAAGAGCAGGAAGAGAACAACTTCTTAGTAGATTTCATTTCCAAATAAATCTGAATATCAATCGTAGGGTGATCGAAGAGAGTTGATTCGTTGTTTTTTGCAGATTTCCAAGGAGGAAACCAGGTGTCAAAGGGAGCAGAGGGTGACTTTCTTGCCAAGGACCCTAGATCTGAATCTCTAGTAGAGAGAGAAGGATTTGTTCCAACAAATTTCTAAGCATATGGCACCACACGAACTGCGTGATCAGGATAGGTTGGACGGCCTGTCAAAATTTTCTATCTGGAAGGCTAGAATCCTGGTAGTCTTGGAGGCATACGGCTTGAGGGAGCATGCATAGAAAGTCTTGGCTACACCAACCGAAGCGAAACTCTTGGCAGAGCATAATGAAGCAGCGGCACATGCCAAGAGCTTCATCATGGATGGGGTTAAATATCATGTGGCACCACACATAGATGAGAAGACGATGACTCATGAGATGTGGGAAGCTTTAACCACATTATATCAAGGGAAGTTCGTCTAGAGGAATATGCTTATGGAGAACCAGCTGAGGTTATTTATGATGTCCAAGGAAGAGGAAATTGATCCTTTCCTATTCATACTACAGTCGATCCAGGATTAGCTGAGTGGCATGGGGGTCAAAGTAGAAGATGATGTCATGGTGAGGACGGCTCTAAATGTTGTCACATAGGACTGGGAAACATTTGTCCAAAGTCTTCTAAGCAGAGTGGATCTTCCTAACTGGGACAATATGTGGGCTATCCTCAGCAGTCTATCTCAGTCTGGAAAAGGGTTAAACTTATATTGATTAGACATCCTTTTACTTTAATGATTTCGAAAAGACAAGTGCTCGACAATATTTTCATATTTTGGGAGTCTGAAAAGAGCTCAAAGAGAACTCCTCCTAGGGGAACAAGTGGTATAAAAGGTAGCAACTAGTTCCAGTCATGATGGAACTACTCAAAACACACAAAGGTCAAGAGGTTGGATAATAAGACCACTCACCACAGTTGTTCCCCAGGCAAGGGTAAAAAAACCCAAGTAAATGTGTATGATCGGCCAAGTAGATGGTGACAATGGAATGAGAATACCAAGGCTCATATGGTTAAAATAGGAAAATAAAAATAGCAATCACGTAGGATAGGATGAGAATGGTTTCATTTTTTACATAAGCTTGAAACATGGGAAACTGTGCTTGGAATTTGTTTCATTTTTACACAAGCTTGAAATAGAGGAGCACTTCTGGTTTTCAAGCTTTTGTGGTTATCAATTGATGGAGAAGAATCTAGATTTTCCACAGTGTCAGAGAATATTGTCAACATTTCGAATCTCCATGGAAATCCATCTTCAGGACGATTTAATGAAGAAATGAAAGCAGGACTTAGGTCAAATTTATAGAAAGGAAATTTTTTAAAAGAGCCGACAAGCATTAATATCTAGGAAATATTTAATTTATTTTTATTATTGTTTTTTATTTAGATTAAATTAAATTAAACAATTAATTCCTTATAATGAATAAATTTTATTAATAATGATATATGTATATAATATCTAATAATAAAATAAATTTACTATCTTGATTATTTATTTTAGAATATTTTTTAATAATTAAATTTTAATTTTTAAATCCTATCTCTTTATTTTTAATATGGATTATAATTAATAGTTATAACTAAACCTATAATAATAGAAATTACTAATAAGAGGATCAAAATCTAATAATGAAGTTTTATAATGATAGTTTATTAATATTTTTATTCCTAGAATTTTTAATAAATTTAATAATTTCAATTTCCATTTTTTATTTTTATTTTATTTAAGTGTTTCTAAGATCAAATAATAGTAAATGATTATTATTAAGAAAATCTAAATCTAATTTTATTTCTAGAATTTTAATAAATAATAATTAATGGTTATTATTAATTCTGAGAATTTTAATAATTAATAGTCTCTAGGATTATTATTAATTCTGAGAATTTTAATAAATAATATTTAATGATTATTATTAATAAAATCTAAATATCTATTACTATAATATTTATTAATAATAAGATTAATGTTTTTATAGTTAGTTTATATTGTAAAACACCATTTTATTTTTAATTTTGTTCTTTAGTTTTATATCCCATGGATACTAATATTAATTATAATTTATTAATTAATTAATTTTAAATAGAAATTATTTAATTAATAGGGTTAATTATTAAAAGTAAATAATGAATTTTTTTTATATAATTTTTATATTAATGTTAATTATATATCAAAGCTAGGTCAAAAAGCCCTAAAACCCTAGAATATAATAGGAAAGACCAAACCTGAGGAACTATACCTGGGAGGTTGTCGAATTGGAGGAACATATTTGACGAATTAGAGGATGCTAGCAGGCACTGATCTCACAACCTCCATCTCTGTTAAGGTTTTGAGGATGCTTAATAATCTCGATTGCCTCTCTAATTTTCCTTCTCCAATAGTGATCTTCTCTTGCAATGATTCTGGCATCCTCGAGACGCAAATGATGCTTAGTTTTTGCGGAGTGTTCATCTAGGGCTGAGGCACGACATCTTTCATATTTAATATCAGCGCCATGCTCTTTAAGACGTTTTTGTAACGAATGCCTTGTTTCCCCAATATAACTTTCCCCACACGAACTGTCAATCCTGTAAACTCCTTTGAGTTGTTCGTGACTTATACTATCTTGAACTGACCGCATACTTTGTCTTAATGTTCCAGTTGCTGAAAATTGTGTGAATATGTCTTTCTTCCTCATGAATTTGGCGATTTTGTCAGTAACACCCTTGATGTATGGAAGGAAAACCCTGCCACAATTTTCCCGATTTTTCTGAGGTCCCTTGAGTTTCTGAGACATGACAGAGCCCTTGGCTCTACGTATGGATTTTCTGATATCCTTCTCACTATAACCAATACCTTTAAATATAGACGTCAAGTGATTGAGTTCATATTTAAGGTGCTCTGTATCAGATATCCTCAAGGCTCTCACAGCCAGAGTATTAAGGACCCCAAAATTTTGACCCGGATGATGGTAAGACTCAACATGAAGGTAGCTATCAGTATGAGTCTTCTTTCTGAGTACTTGATGTCCTAGGGTTCCATCATCTTTCCTAGTAACAAGAACATCTAAAAATGGAATGCTCCTGTCTTTTTCAACCTCCATAGTAAACTTAATCTCTAAGGAGATTGAGTTAAGGTGATTAAAAAATCTATCAAGATTTTCCTTCCCATGAGTCCATTTTATGTTGGTGTCATCTACAAATATTTTCCACCAAGCTGACTTTAAGAGAGAGGAGGCAAATGCCTTCTTCTCAAAGTTTTCCATATATAAATTAGCGACAATGGGTGAGAGAGGTTAGCCTATTGCAACACCTGATATCTCCTCGTAATATTCTCCCTGGAAGCTGAAAAACGTGGATCGTAAAAAAATTTCTGCAAGCAAATGAGGAGCACTATGGTTGAGAGTGGTTTCATTTTTACACAATATTGAAGCAGAGACAAACCATGTTTGAAATAATTTTTCATGCCCCCAGCATAATGACTCAATTCGAGGTACATGCCCACTAAGCTTCATTTAATTCAACTAAGTAGACTACTGGTTGCTAATAGGTGGATGGATTGAAGGTTCATTTATGAGATCAAGTGAAAGAATCGACTAGGAATTTACAATATCTAATCAAATACTCAAATTGGAAGTGGATTTGTTTCATTTTTTAATGATCTTGACAAAGGAAAAGAACTATGCTCAAGAGACCTTGTTTCATTTTTTAACGAGCTTGACACAAGAAAATGAACTTTTCTCTGAAAACCTTGTTTCATTTTTTAACAAGATTTACACAAGATGAGCTACTCTGCTCCAACCATTTTTCATCGCCCATAAGAGGCCAAGTCTTCCAAGAGGTTATCATCAGATGGGATAAAAATGCTCTAGAAGGGATGCATATCAAGGGATCTAATGGAAATATCAAGATCCAATGCCCCTAGTACATGATGCACCACATTACCTGCTAGATCTTCAATAGACGCGGGCATGGAACAGGTTACCACATAATTAGCCTACGACGAGGGAAATACCACTTGTATATAGGGACCATTTAGGGATGTTGGTTGATTTGGATTCAAGACCAATGAATGAAAGTTGGTCAATGGTCACGATTCTTCCTTCATGCGAGAAACACATCACACGAAAGAGTGAAGAGACAAGAGCTCCCATAACATGAACATAGCCATGCCCAAGGAGTAAATTAAAATGCAAAGGGCCTTGGCCTACCATCACATCGATATAAACAGTCTTTCCTCCCTAAGTAATAGGAAACTTAGGGAGGATCCATAACGGTTGACTGGTTCCTATGTTAACAACCAACATATTTTGGGTCATGGGCACAAGCTGCGAAGAAACTAAATCTTTCCAAGCAGTTGAGGAAAAAATACTAATAGATGTGCTTTCATTTATGATTGTTCTAGGTACGACCAAATTATAGCCTTGTACTATGGTCTAGAAGGGCGCGTAAAGAGGAATACGATATCCTGCCAGTCGACTCCAATCAAAGGAAGTGACCATACTACTTGCAGGGGGTGTCTTGGAAACTTGAAAACTTCCCCCTTGTGAAATGGGTAGGAGATAGCTTCTCCCCTGGGATATATGAATGGGAGGATTTTCCCCCTGTATTGTGGTAACTAGAGGAACCCCCCCCCCCCCCCCAATTCATTGGAATATGAAGAAACAAAAAGAACCTAAGCGGTATGAACTTCACTCTCTTCGGGAAAAGTACGATTGACTAAAGGTGGAATCAGGTCAACCATTTTCTAAACCAATGTTTGGTCGGGAACAGACGCATGTGATTCACATTCAGAGAGTGTGGGATTGATTAGAGGTGGTTTCTAATCAATCACTTCATCAACTAGTGGAGGATTCGGAGAAATATTTCGATAACCAACTGGAAGTCATGGTTGAGAAGTTGTAAGTTTGTCCAACACTTTTGAGGCTTCATCCATATAAGGACAAATGAGAATAGGATGATTCCCTTCGCATAACTTACAGGGAAATTTTACTTTACCCTTCTTCCCATGGACCTTACTATCACTAGTTGAGGGTTCATCACCAGCATGATTTCCAAAAGCTGACAATAAAGGATGATGTGGGCCTGTGGACCAAACTTCTAGCACTTTTGGAATACCAGGACAATCTCCAAGAAGTTGATCACCCTTAAAAAGAATGCAAGGGAATTTAACTTTACGGGGTTGATTCAAAGATTTATCCATACTAGTTGCATCGGTAGCAATGCCTGCTTCGTTTCCCCCGTTCTTATTTTTATTCTTCTTCTTTGTCCTCTTATTCTTCTTCTTAGCTTCCTGGTTACTAGAATCAATACTTTCACTAGGCGATGAGGAATAAAGGGATGAAGAAACAACAGGTGAAGAAGTCAAAGGGTCAAATTTAGGATAAACTTGAGGTTGATATTGTTCGAGTGGAGGATAAATTGGTTGAGGAGTAGTTTGGAAATTCAGAACCGTATTGGTTCAAAACAACCAAACTCACAAATCAATGGTAAATCCAGGAAGGGACAACGTTACCATATAAGGAGCACCAATATTTCCAAGAGGAAAAGGACTAGGATTCCCATCAGATGGGTTTCCTTAATTGGTAGACTCAGGAAATGTTGCCATTAGTCTCAACCTAATATCTACTAGGGAGTTTTTCCATGGGGAGGACGTTATTCCCCATTCAATCAATTGATTTTATCAATTAAAGACACAAATAAAAACAAATAGGGGTAACTAGGAAAAAGGGTTTACCAAGCCACTATGAATTGCAATATACACCTTGGTGAACCAAGGATTTAACGTACATGCTGCAAATCTCCCAAAATGTTGTGTTCGGTGTATCACGGTATACAAGGCGGAAGAATCACTTACTTATGGTGATGATAACAACCTATAGCGGATTTCCAAAATATACTTGACAGTACGTGGAAGTGTAGTATGTAGTAGTGTTGTCTAATGCGTAACCATTCGATGAGAGTGTTCCCATATACTTATCATGCGTGGAGCGTCATATGATATACTCAAAGGTACGTGAAGAATGATCTGATACACTTACGTACGTGGCATGGGATATCACCCCTGAAATGCTACACTGTAAAAAATGACAACTCCTACATTTAAAGACGTCGGAACACGTCTCTATCTTAGACCTCTTTGTGTGTCGTTAAATTTCAAATGCTCCTTAGATTAGTTGAGATGAATTTTAGATTTGATATTGAATTAGATTTCAGTTTCAAGTCTCAAAACACGATGTCACATGAACACACCTATGATGCAACTAACATGACTATTAGCACTCCACCAATTCTCGAAAGGCTGAAAAGGAGACTGACAAAGGTAACCTCAAACCACTTCTAGGTCAGAATCTATCCCTTCTCGCCTTAGAGAGGGCTCTCTAACTTATATTAATCAACAAATAAGATATTAGGATAGGTAATAAGCTCAAAAAAATTTATTTTTTAAAGTTCTAATGAGAAAAGAGACAGATCCATTGGGCATGGAGTCATGTCAAATCAGTTTTCTGTCTAGTAAGAAGATGGGAAAATAGAGGGTTTTTTCACAGGGGCAAGGTAGTAAGCTTTGGTGGAGGATTCAAATCAAATTTTTGTATGAGGTGAATGTAGAAAGGGTGAAAGACAAAAACATTAGAGCATCAAACCAAGGATGAATTCTAAAGTGATGCTTTAAGATGAAAACATTGATAACTTGGAAAAAATGAAACAGAGCACCATTAAGATGAATTCTGGATCAAACATCTAGTTTTTTACGAGAAAGAAGATACATATTAAAGGAATATAAACACATAAGATAACTTACAAATCAAAGGAGCACAAAACCATCAAAATTCTGACACAAGAATCCCTGCAAATCACTTGCTATTCCATTCATTCACTGGAAAAAATTCTTCAAAATTACAATGCACAAATGTGTTTCTTCTCTAATCTGACTAACCAACCCTCTGAACTCTGAAATTCATGAAATATATACAATTATCTCATCCTTGGACTAAGGGATTCGAGCTCAACCATCTCCCTAAGATAGAAACAGTTCAATTAAATTTGGAACTCCCTACTAGGAATAGGGACCGAATTACTGAAAATAGGGGTCAAATAAGAACTAATATCTCCTTAACCATAACACCTGTTACAAAAATGGAAGATTTTTTTATATATAATATTTTTTAAAATAAAAACCTCTTTCATTTTTGGTAAATTCGTTTCCATTCGCTCGAAATAGGCCCCGCAAAATCATGGCTCAAACAGGAAATCATTAAATGCTTAAATCTGTAAAAATAGGCTATAAAGATCCAGTCAAAATTTTCAATCAATGACACCTGTGAAGAAAATGAAAGAGGTTTTTTATTTGGCTCCTTCTTAACAAAAACCTCCTTGGGTTTCTCAAAATACCTTTCTAGCTATTATAAAAGCGCGCCAAAAACCAATGGCTAAAATAGTAAAAAACAATGCAGAATTTGATGTTTTGAAAATAAGCCCCAAATATCACTGCGTAATTCCCAAACCATGATAGATGTGAAGAAAATAAGGGAGGTTTTTGTTACCTCACTCATTCTTGAAAAAAACCTCTTTCAATTTTTCAAAATCCATCTCCAAATGTTCATAATACAATTTTGAATGTGATGACAAAAAAAGTCTATGCGCAGCACCTATGCGCAATGTCCTTTTCGTGGCTTTCAAGAGCATCTCAAGATCAGATAGATGTATTCAATGAGTGAGTTTGAAGGCAAAGGGGAATATTTAAAATTTTATAACCTTCTGAATCTTTCCGTAATTTTGAGAGAAAAATTATCCTTTTAGCCAATTTTGGCGAAATTTGCAATTTTTTACAAAGTATTATCTAGTGCTAACAATGACAAAAATAACTCTTTTCATTTTCGATGAAAGTCATCTAGTGTAGGGAATAGGTGAAAACAATGATGCAAAAATCAAATATGTAGCAAACAAGAGCTTCCTAACTAGATTTTTTCAATTTCACTATTCCAATTCAATTCACAGCATTAAAAGATGCCAAACCATGCAATTTAATTTATGCATGATTCCCTTGAAAACTATGCAAATGTAATTTATGCATAATTTCATTTCTGGTTGTGAAAATGAAAATTCTAACTATGAAAATGTGATCAATGCAAGAGAATTATTCAAAACAGACACAATAGGATTCCAATGAATTCAAACGTAATTTGAGATTTCATGAACAAAGGACTCAATTTGAAATTGGGTGAAAATTTCAAAAATCAAAAGAGATGTCATTCAAAGGAGATTAACACTCATACATAATTAACCCCTGATGATTGAGGGGAATTTTATTTTGCAAAAATGAAAGCAAAAATATGCAATTTCACACACAAAACCCTATATGAAAATGAAAAGATTTTTCTTTTCAATTCTCTTAATTCTCGAAAATGAAGAAAACTAAGATGCAAAGCTTAATCACTGATTCAAATAAAATTTTCAAAATGAGGACTAGAACCAAAATTCATCCAAGAAACCAATGATCAAACAAAATTAGTTCGCAAGCAATCTAATGATAAGAATACAGGAAAATAATAAGAAATCCTTATCAAAGGCAATCAAACACAAATTCAAACCGAATGGAGGCTTTAGAGAGACCACAAGACACTCAATACTCAAGGAAGGTCACCTAGAAGTAGGTTGATCAAAGAGGCAATAAAAAAAGAGAAAATTTTGTGCAAAAATAGGGGCCAACACTGGTGCAGAAGAGGCACCAGTTCTTTACAACGTAGGTACAGAGAGGGCCCAGGTGGGGTGCAACGCTTTGTCAAAGGCACAAGGGTGTCTTGTTCCAGGGATAAAGTATTCTGACACAAAAATTGAAAATGAGACTCAATGAAATCACTTCCTAGGTTTTTTCTTGGTTTTTTAAGTAGAAAAGGTCTATAAAAAGGTAAACAAACACAATGGACAAAGAAACTACCAAGGGAATACACTGTTCCCCAGTGGAGTCGCCAATTTTATGCAGGATTTACAATTGCAGAAAAAAGTTATCTCCCCTAGGTTTGGTGGCTAACCTAGAACAATAGAGAGACAAGGAATTAAATGTTTTCCTTAAATTAAATAGATGATAGGATGAAGCCTATGATCAAGTGCTAAAAAATATGCTCCAAAATTAAAGTTGTCAGAATGATGTGGAACCTGAACGACCGCTTAGATCTCGTCGTTCTGAATATGGCACAACTCATTTCGCGAAAAACCAACACCATGTTCTCCAAGAAACACGTTCTGTTCATTTTTCCAAACAGGAAAAATTTTCAAAAAGGACAACTGATTAGGAAAAAATTTGGGCCAATGGCAGGTTGCAACGTGGCTTCTTCTGATTGGTCGAAAGTTAAAAAAAAATTGGCTTACCACAGCCTAGCACGTGGCAAGCCCTGAATGGTGTTGTTTTGGCATTTTTTGGTTGGTTGGTTGGTGGCCAACCACATGCTACCACGTGGCCCAATCAGAGGCTTCCACATGGCAACATAGGGCCACCAAAATTTAGTTGAGTTCCAAACTACACCACATCGGATTCGACCATCGGACCTCCTTGCAAACAGCGTAGCACTTTCACCAGTCAAGCCACAATGTTACTTATTAAAACATACAACCAAACTTCTATATGAATGTTATGTTGGTAGAGTATGGGTGTAAGGGGCCAGGGCTTAGCTCCAGCCCCCACCAAACAACATACCACATGACCCATGGCCCGGAACCACAGGCGCGGTGGAGGCCCGCCCATTTTTAATTTTAAAAAAATGAATTCGACCATAAACCATATGGTTTAAAATTTGGATTTATGGCGACATTATGCAAATTAACTATCTAACAATTTCATCCTAAATTATGCAAAATGGTTTCTCGGTTAGCTGAAATCACAGTGAATTTGTAGGACGGTTTCGGATTTTGTGGAAATTGTAGAGCGACTAGCAAAAAAACCAGGGAGGCCCATAACTTCTTCATTGTTTGACCAATTTGGGAGAAGAAAGAGGCTATACAGGCATTTTTGATAGTTCTGGAGCTGATGGAATAGGTTTTGAAGCCATTTGAGCGTTGTAAATGTATGTAATCACCATTTTGAGCATAATGATATAAGACCAAGTAATTGGAAGTCGGATCAAGGAGACGTAGCCCAGGAGGGGTGAACTCCTTCATCACTTGTTGTTTTGTGGTTATTTGTGTGGTGTATTTGTCTATTGTTTCTACATTTTCAGAGTTTAAATTAATGCTTTATGTGTTTAAAAATTTAACAGAAAGGCTCATAAAACTCAGTTTTTATCACTTGCAATTTACAAACCCTCAAGCACATTTTCATTAATATCTCATACATATCAGCCTACCTGGAATCTGTCACATGCTTCACTCCTTCTTTAGCTTGAATGCTCCAATTCTAGCTCTGATTTCCGAAATTAGAACTTGCAAATTCAGATAACACAAGCCAAGAAACTACAGGATATATGCAACATCATCTAAATGCTTTATTTAATAGATCAACATGGTATTGAAATATATTAAATAAAAACATCATATATAGGAAAAAAAAGAACTATTTTCATTAACATAAATGGAAGGAGTTACAACCATAAATAGGTGTTGATATTCTAGAAGAGATCCTCCAGACTGACTTATCCTTTCCTTGTAACAATATGCACCTCCAATCACCCTAAATGCATGAAATGATGTCTCTCAAAACAACAAAAACAAGGTAGAATCACTCTCCAAAATCCAACCTCTTGCATATGGAAGGTTCTAAATATATAGAGGAGTGGGGTAATTTGGGAGTTCTTATCCAATTATCAATCTAGGGCTTTAGATCCACCTTTGTTGAGAGGATGTGATCAAGGATAAGGGATGGAAACTCCAAGGTAGGGTAGGATAGGATTTGAATGTTTTATCTGAGGTAAATTGTTACAACAGATCCTAGCAGCTTCTAGAGATTGAGGCTTCGATATTCTCTCTCTTTTACCCGAATTTTGAGAACCAACGCAGGTGCAAAGGGTAGTAACCTATAGGTGATAAACACATGCCACATTGGAGAAATTTGTAGATGAACATTGTCCAACAAGAGGCCAGGGATCCTTGGTCCAAAAACAGTCTCAAATGATGCAGTTTCAGGCAGAACCTTTAGGGAATAAAAGAGGCATGCCTAGGGATTTGTGCAATGATGATGAAAAGGGGATAAAGGATGTTGATTGATCCCATTAGGAGGCATATTGACCAGATGTGAAAAAATGGCCTATACACTCTGAAACAACAAATTTTGACAAATTCACAGCAATATGTACCCATATTGGTTCAATCCTGGATATTTCACTCTGATACCTATCTATAACATACCCAACTCCATGCCAAGGCATGTTGCCACAAATTTATCCTTTGAAAGCACTCTATAATGTACTCAATCACAAGGTACTTCAAGAATTCCCATTCTTGAATGATTCCAAAATTGGACACCATTTTTAATAAATAATCAAGGAGCATGCATAACAAATATTCCATGCATCATCCATAAACGTATATATTCTTTTTCATCACCAAATTAAAAAATCCTCTCAATCACCGAACTTCAAATTCTTCTCCCCATCACTAGGCTTCAAAATTATTCTTCTCATTTCCAAAATTCAAAATTCTTCCTCCCATCACTGAACTTTAAAATTCTCTCTTCCCCCCCACCCCAGCGCCCCCCCCCCCACCCCCCCCCCCCACATTATCAATCTTCAAAATTTATGGACCTTATCAGTGAGCTTCAAAGATCTTCCCCTCATCCTTGAACTTCAAAATTCTTCTTTGGTGGAATTCATTTTTTTCTTCATCAACTAATTTAATAAAACTTCTTTTATAGTGGACTAAATAATTTGTGTCATTAGCGAACTTATATTTTTTTCCATTAGGAAACTCATTCAACTGTCCATTGACGAAATGATTTTTTTATTCTCAAGCGAACTCTATTAACTTGGAATACTTTTGACCAAGTACATGGTAAATATGAATCATTAATTTCAAAATAAAAGTAGTCTAGGTTTTTGATGGGTATACGTAGATTTCAAAGAAAATTACATAAGGCTGCCATAGAAACTCCAAAATTATCTTTGCATGACCAATTCTAACTTTGCATTTACCCATTCAACATCGTGTGACCAATCCACATTGAATTTCATCCATAAATTGGGGATTTCTCTCCATTTTCATCATTTTCACCCGATTTCGATGCAGATTGAAACTCTACAACAACTCCACATCGGGATATATTATCACAAATTTATGCTTTACAACCACTCTATAATGTACATTGATTACAGGGTATTTCAAGAACTCCCATTATTGAATATATTCCAAACTCTTGTACCATTTTTAATAAATAATCAACAAACATGCATAACAAATAGTTCATGCATCATCCAAGAAACACACACATGAGTATATTTCTCACACAAGACATAGCATTAAATGATATATACTCAACATTAAGTAATGAAGACACATAAAACAAAACTCAACATGAACATAATAAACAAAGAACTCTTAACTTTATCAAATAATCACGTCAATTGGTTGTAGATGTCAGACATTCCACCCAACCATAAACATTGGTGCTCTAAATCTCTCAGTAGTAGGTCACCCCTAGGTTGAGGCTATGAATCCACAAGGACAAGTGCTTAGGATGACTCTAATCTCTCATAGACAATCAAATTTTCATGTTGTTATAATTTATTGATCACACAATAATCCCAAATTATTGGCTCTCTTCCCCCTTTAGTCCACATAATCAAAAAAATGAATCCCCTTCTTTGCAATGAAGTTCCCTAAGTTATTCCACTTCTTTCAAGGGATTTAGCATAGAATAGCTAAGAAATATCCATGTTGAAAGCCCCAAATATTCTTAGTTATTGATAGTTTTTCCTCAAAATGTCAATACTTCCATGCACACAAGCATCCTTCCAATGATAACTAACCAATCTTTTCACACAACCAAGTAGCAGTAACTCTCTACCACAAAATTCCTTTCTCCTCTCCAAAAACCAAGATCAATAATGATGAGAATGAAGGATGACATAATCCCTCCCATTAACAATCAAAATTGTGGTTAATATATGATTTTTCACAATGTGCCATGTGCCTTATCCAAGAAGCTCATGTAACTAATTTTCCCAAATATTCCAAGATGGGTTTAATAAAACATTATAATGTTATAATTTTCATCTTCCACCTAATTGGAAAAAAAAGCCTTGAGGTTTAGCTCAATTGGTCGAGGTCCCATTGCTAAAGAACTTTGCCATTTGGAGGTCTCGAGTTCAATTCTCCTCAACGCCCTCGGGGTTAGGCTCAAATTAGTTTGGCAAGAGATGTGGTCCCTACAAATTGACCTACCTAGATTTTCCATGAAAAAGTAAAAAATAGGAATATATATATATATAAACTTTGTTAAAAAAATTACACTTAAAAAATACTAAAAATAAACCATGGTGAAATAAAATTTCAAATCAATGAGAAACCCATACTTATAATACTCTCACTCATCCAATAAAACCAAATAATACTCATCAAATAAAACCAAATAACACTCAATTTGAAGAGAGAACTATCATGATGGTTATGATGGATTGGGTCATCTTATAATTTTATTACACATTGTAAATTTCATAAATGTTATTGCATTACTCTATCGTTATCGTGTTTGTCACTTTCATTTAAATGATTTTCATGTAATTTATTAAAGTAAATCACTTTTTGTGAACTAAATCCACTAATTTAAGTAACTTTGTAGATATGTCGTTGTATCCTGGAAATCTAATAAGGATATACTATAAAACTAGTAATTGCACCACATGTTGCAAAAGAAACGTTGTAAGGCAATAGCATAGGAAAGAGTAGCCTAGAAAAAATAAGATGTTGTAGAGAAGGAGCCATCGTGAAGGAATGAAAGGAAAAGTTTGCTCCCATGAAAGTATGTCGTGGAGGTTTCAAAGATATTGATGATAAGAGTTCTCAACCAAAAAAAATTGTTATAGATTTTGAAATAGGCAATTGAGGGTGAAAACATATATCTAAACCAACATAATATGTTCACATATATAATAAAAAATTGTTATAGATATTGAAATAGGAAATCGGGAGTGAAAATCCTTTGGTGATTAATAATCCTCTGAAACAAGCATGAAATGAGCATGTAACTCAAATAAGATATTTTAAATACATTCAAGTACATTCTATCTAGCATATATGTAAATAAAGAGAATTTTTATTAACTAAAATAGAGTTTACGCCAAGTTCATCTACATATCCCAGCACCAATTGGATGCTTATCAGAAATTGTATATAAAGAAAAAAATAGTCTTGGTATACAAGAAAGTGAATGTCATTTTAATATGGAAATATTTTTGTAAGGAGATATTGTTCTTTATGTTATGGTTTATTTTCTGAACTCCAAACTTAGTTTAGTGTTTCTCTATATACATAAGAAAAAAAATACAAAGTAAATTCACAAATTTAAGTTATATTTTTATATTTTATAATTACAAATCTAGTTTTTATTAAAATATTTTACACATCTTAGGTTATTCTAAATTGATCAACAGTATAGAATTTTTAGGGTGGTGTTCTATGTCCACTGAAATTCCCATGAGGTCCATCACTATGTATGGGGTTCATTGCAACCTTGGATATATTTTGTGAGTTGTTGTGATTTTTTTCTTGTGGCTACAACTTAGTTTTGGTTTTCACCTAGTCATCATGATTCAAAACTTTGTTATCATCTTAGATACTTATAGAATTAGATATATTTTGTGAGCTAATGTGATGATTTGTTTGTCACAATGACTCAAAAATAAGTTATTAGACCACAATATTGACTTTCTTGCTGTTTGTTTTGTTTATGAACCCTTTAAAAAAACCAGAGGAACATTTGATTTTACAATGTGATCTCCCGAGCATGGGTGGGGGTTTCAAAAATTGGAGAGTAAATTGAGTGGTTATTGTTAGAAATTGTTGTATAAGATGAGAAATTTGGATGCTTTGTAGACAATATGGATGTCATAACAGATATATTTTTTGAATTTTTTAATGTTTCTCGCCACCATGCATCTAATAGGATCCATTTCAACTGATAACGTTAATACATCACTTTGTGAATGATAACTTGTGACATCCCTAGCCATTTTCTTTGATTGTGGATCAAGTTATAAACTAGAATATACTCTATCTTCAGAAGACTCTACATTATATATTGGATGGAGGGAAAGGTTATGATATAACTTGTACAAAAAAAAACCCCTTAGGGTTGTCTCAACTTACTCTATTGTTAATCACATAGTGTCAATTTTGCAAAACTATAATCAACAATAAGGACTAAGTGGGTTTTTTCTTTTGTAATTAAAATATAAAAAAATTATAAAAGCTAAAGCTATGCAGTGAAAAACTTTTTTTAAAATTTCAGAATACAAAGTTGAGTAAGTTTGACATCATATAATAAGAAAATTGTTTATGACTATAAAGTAAAAGACATGTAATATTTTTTTAGCTACAATTAGGTAATTAAAGATATGTATATATTAAAAATCATTATTAATTTAATTTTATATATATTAAGAAATACTACTTATGAATAATAAAACATTTGTAACATAAATAATATATAACAAAAAAAACCATGTATTTTTGGAATAATAAAATAGTTGTAAAAAAAATAATATAGAACAAGACAATGATATGTATGTTTGGATGTATGAAAATTTAGATACATTTTATTAAGTAAAATTTTAAAAGAATAATGGTTGTAAAAATTTAAAAATTATTTTATTAAAGAATTAGTTTAGATATATATTATTGATCGAGGGATCAATGAGGTTTGCATATCAAGACATTTGATCCCTCTTGGCTCTTGGTAGATCCAGAGTTAGGTCATCTTAATTTCCCCCTTTAGATAAACTAAATTCCACATGAATACCATGGGTCAATACCATGGATTGTTTTTGTAGTTTAGTATTATTTTATTTTATTATTTTCATTTTTTTATTGTATCTTGACCTAATTAAAATGTTTGTTACATTACGTCAATATTTTTATTTAATTTACTTTTATTTTTATTTTTGTGTAATTTGACAAAGTCACCAAAACTTAGATTCAATCTAACTTATTAAAAAAAAATTAGCATTATAAAAAAACATGTATAAAACTATTTACTTGTGGATTTAATGGCTTACAACATTTTAATCATTTGATCCAATGGTTCAGACATTGACACAGTGACAACTAGGGAAATTGTTTTCAAATAAAAATATCTTATTACAAGAATAAATATAATTTTGTAAAATGTAGTCAATATAATGGAATGGTAAGATTGTTACAATATCGTAATTTTGTATGAAGATGTGTTTTTTAAGGTGATTAAATTATATTAATTTTTAATAAAAATATTTAAAATTGAGATAAATAAAACAAACTCTTGGAGATAATTTGTATTAAATACTGCACGGTGGAAAGTATGTTTAAGTATCTCGCCCATCCATGTTTGAAGGTGAATTACAAATACTTTGCAGGAGAAGACCAATTGGGAATGTTTCCAAACGAGGTACAACATTCCAAATGCCTCTACTTGCTAAGCATGTCTTTTATAAATCTTTTCGCTTATAATTGAAGGTGATTACAATTTTATAATAATTATTATTATTATTATTTAATTAAGAATTATTTTAATTTTAAATTTATGGGTTGAGAGGGATTCAATTTTTTATGGCTTAATTATTTTTTTAAGTTTTGTTTTCTTAATCATATTTTCATCTTGAAAGATTTGATCTTTCTTGTTCCATAATTTTTGGGCACAACTCAACTTGGCCTCGATTTTGGTTAACTCTCTGCAATTTGAGGAGTGGAGCACGAAGTATACTGCGCAGAAAATCATTTTGGATATACCGCGTGGTATCTTAGGAGCGAAGTCCATGGTATTTGGACCATGTTTTTGTAATGATGTAATACTATAAAAAGGTATGTAATGCTATATCGAAATATCATAATGTAATTCTATGGTTAAGAGCTAGTTTGTATATGTCTTTTGTAGCGAAGGAAAGGCTTTGGAGCTGAGTGCACAAAGACCTTAGAAGAGTCTGCACCATGTGAAAGTTTCTAAACAGAAACCCTACTACAGTGTCTTGATCTACTTCACCTACTTGTTTGATTAATTAACAAGTTATTAATATGAAGTATTCAGAAAAATATTAAAGCAAATAAAAATTGCAGCCTACACATCTATAGATCATTTACTGAAATGCACGCACATGTGACAAAATTGCATATAGATTTTTCAGACAAATTTCCCCGAAAAAACCTAATGTGGGAAAACCGGTGCAACAACTCTAGAAGCTCCTATTATGTAGAATCTGAATACAGTTATATGGGCACCAAAAATGGTCTGCCCTACACATAAATTACATGGCAGATGTGCCTTTCACACGGAGACTGAAAATTTGGCTAATCCAACCCTCACCAGGGAATTAAAAATTTAAGCCCTTTCTGGCATGGAACCCTCAGCGCTTCCTCTGTAGCCTTTGCGTCAACCCCTACTATTCAGCGTACCCACTGCATCACCCTGACTGGTGTTGTGCTGCCATGGCTGGGCCTGCATCACCCTAGTTGGTGTTGCGCTGGCTGGGCCTGCGTCACCCTGGTTGGTGCTGCCCTGGCTGGGCCTGCGTCACCCTAACTGGGTTTACGCAATCTTCTACGTGGTGCTAACTGGACTGCGTCCCTCTCGCTGGCCTCTACACTGCCTGGTACAAGTTGCCTCTATGTTTTTGTATTCTCAGCCTCGGATCAGATCATTCATTTCTGATCTCTACCCCTCACTGCACTGCAAACTCACTTCGAATTCCTCAATAAACCCCACCCCAAAAAATTGACTTAGCTTCAGTGCTCTGCTATGTGTGTGTCCTCCAACTGACCCCAAGCCCTTCCTTTATACTTTTCTCATTGGAAAACCAACAGTCGTGATCCAATCTCTTATCAACGGCTAAGATTAAAAGAAAGCTTGATCCACGTCACTTAGAACATTTCATCACATATGTAATTTAATTCACTTTAATTTTTCAATTTCCTTAAGTTAGACTTAGTGTCCCAATTAAAAAATTTAATTATTTAAATAACTATTACATAGTATTAAATTTCTCCAAATGCTTTCTAGGTTTTGGAGATCCCGTGTGTCTTAGCCCCTCCACAAATTTTCGGAGCTAGAGCGCACCCTATGCTACCCCAAAATCTCAACACTCCCTCTTAGCAAGGAGCGTGCTTTAGCAATACTTCCACATTGAAGCATCCCCTGATCTCAGCGTTGTTGATGCTTGGCCTGCTGCCCTCCATCCACTGTGTTGTTGCCACTGTACTTCTCCCCATGTCACTGCCACCAACACTGCTACATCTCTACTGCAGCTTCCTCTCAAATTGTTGCAACATGTTGCCCATAGCACTGCCACTGCTAACTGTTGCACTGCAACTCAGTTGTTGAGAACTAAGCAATTGAAGGACTATCACCCAATCACTAACATACAAGTCAATTGGGTTGCATCTCATCACTGAAGCTCCCTCGGCTGTTGCATTGTGTTGTCTCTCTGAAGCCATTGTATTGTTGTTTCTCTACATTGCATAAGCATTGCCCCTCTGCACTGTTGAAGTCTCATCATCCTCTGTGTTGTTGCTTATATGTTGTCGTTGCCACTACACTACGCTGCTCCCATCTACAACGTCCCAACTCTGCCTCTGCTTCACTGTGATATTCTGCACCCACTTCTCTAATCATCCTGCTACTGTATTAAGGCTCCCATAGCTCGTATGTGATCTAAGAGTTTGGGCACCTCAAGGATCCTTCCTGTCATCTACAGTTGCTCTATAGATATATGTTGCCCCACCTCTTCTCTCAAGGCGCATGTGCACTCATAGCCACATAATCCTCACTACCATTATGCCCTTTAGTTTTTGCTGCCTTGGAATCAAAATATTCCTTGTCCTTCCTCTTAGGACAAGTGCTGGCGAAGTGTCCAAGTTCGCCACATTTAGCACCAGAACTTTGATATGTCCCTCTTCTTATTCTTCCCTTACTATCATTGTTCCTTTGATGCAAGGGTTGCGTCCTCTTCCTCCTCCTTCAGGGTTGTCCTTACTAATATTCCTTCATCCGAAGTTTCTTCCATGGCAATTAGTTGATCCTGGATAGTCTCCAACCTGCAGAGGAATGGATCAATCTCTTCCTCTTTGTGCATCTAGAACATCCTCATTTGGTTCTCTAGAAGCATCTTACGTTGGACGGAGCTCCCCTGATACAACGTGGTCAGAGTTGTCCACATCTCATTTATCATATTCTTCTTGGCAATGTGTGGGACCACGTGATCCTTCACCCCATCCATGATCAAGAACTTTACTTGCATTTGATTGTCGTTAAACTTTTGTAGAGCATTCGCATCGGTCGATATAACTACGAAATTTTTTGTGTGTTCCCTGATGTCGTACTCCTCCAGCACTGAAAATATTCTTGCCTTCTAGATCACGAATTTGGACACTCCATCCAACATATCCTGGTCACGCAGTCCATACGGGGCCATCTAGATCAAATCTGTTGAAACAGGTACTCCTCTCCCTTTTCCTGCTACAACACTCAATAGGAGACTGGATCTGTGTTTCTTTGGTGATAGAAACCCTCTAGAGTAATTGCTCCCTCTGAAAATTGATTTCCCTCCCAGAAATCCTCTGCCAAATCACCTGAATCAGTCCTCTATGATCACCCTCTTGATCGAATCTCAGATTTCTTTGTCACAAATATGATGAACGATTGTTTTCCTCCCACTTTTGTCACCTTTTCTAGGCATTTTTTTGCACCGACAGAACCTATGCCACACCAACAATTTCTAAAGATCAAAAGCTTCACTTCCATACTTTGGAAAACTACACAACAATTCTCCACACGAACTGTGTCACCCTCCTGGCTCAGTGCAGGGTGCCCCTGCGTCACTCTAGAAGGCTATGTTGTGCCTTTGTGTCACTCACATGGCTATGCATCCCTCCTGGTATCGTGTTGCCTTATTTTGAATCTCTATTGCTTCAACTAATCTTCCTGCAACAATTATCTTCAGCCGCTCTACTGGTGGATCAACTTGATCTGCAATGATCTAATATCATGTGAAAGTTTCAAAACAAAAACCCTACTGCAGTGTCTTGATCTACTTCACCTACTTGTTTGATTAATTAACAAGTTATTAATCCGAAGTATTCATAAAAGCATTAAAGGAAATACAAACTGCAACCTACACATCTACAGATCACTTATTGAACAACACACACATGTGACAAAATTACACATATTTTTCAAACAAATGTCCTTGGAAAAACCCAATGCAAGAAAACCAGTGCAACAGCTCTATGCTGAGATTTTGGGGTAGTATCAGATGTGCTCTAGTTCCCAAATTTTGTGGAGGAGCCAGAATACATGAGATCTCCAAGACCCAGAAAGCGATTGATGAAATTCCATCAGGTTTAAGAGATATTTAATTAATTAATATTTTTAATTAAGGACCCTAAGTCTAACTTAGGAAAATTAAAACATTAAAGTGAATTAAATTAAACATGTGATGAGAATGACTTAAGTGATGGGGATCAAGCAGCTTCTAATATTAGCCATCGATTAGAGATTATATCACGTCGGTTGGTTTTCCAATGAGAAAAGTATAGCATAAGGGCTTGGGGTCAGTTGGAGAACACACACATTGGCAGAGCACTTATGCTAAGCTAAAATTATAGGGTGTGGTTTGCTAAGAATTTTAGAAGAATATTGCAGTGCGACGAGGGGTAGTATTGGCAAGGGGATGGTTTGATCTCAGGCCAAGAGTACAACAACGGCAGAGAGGCATCATACCAGAGTAGCGCAGAGGCAGCCAGGTGCTACAAAGTCCAGCAAAGGCCACGTAGAGGCAGTACGAGCCACGCAGGGCTGACACAGGCCCAGTAAGGGAAATGTAGAGGAATAATAAGCCCTTCAAGGGTGATGCAGTCCCTTCCGGAGAAGCGTAAAGACTGATGCAGAGGGCTGAAGAGCAGCGTTGGGGTTTCTGGTGAGCCAAAAAGGGCTTGAGTTCTGTAAATCTCGTTTGAGGGTGTGAATCAGCCATATTTTCTATCTTTGAGGATAGAGGTATTGTTTCCGTATTATTTCTCTATAGGGCCAACCAATTTTGATGCCCAGAAATTGTTGTACTTAGATTATGCATAATAATAAAACCCTCTAGAGCTAGCTGCAATGTTTTTCCCACATTGGGATTTTCCGGGGACATTTTCCCGAAAAATTTGTGTGTCGCTTTATCATATGAGCGTGATATTCAGTCATTGATCTGTATGTGTAGGTATCTAGTTGTATTTACTTCACTGATTTACTGAATATTTCATAAATTAACTTGTAACATAATTCAATTAGGAGAAGTAAATCAAGATACTGCAGTAGGGTTTCTTAGATTAAGAAAATTTCACATGGTATCAGAGAGATTGTAGATCAAGCTAGATCTCCAGCAAATGGGCTGAAGAAATTTGTGCTGCAGAGAGAAGCTGAAGCAGCAAAGAATCCAGAGAGGGAAACGCAACACCAGAAGGACGCAGAGATAGCAAGAGCCATGCAGGGGCTAACACAGTTCCAACTGGGTGACGTAGAGATAGCGCAGTGCCTTCTATAGGGACAGAGGGGCAGCCTGCGTTGCGCAATCGCTACTCAAATATTGTGTTCAGCCAGTCTACTCGCGCAGAGGCCAGCCAGGGTGACACAGTCTAGTTTCAATTGTTGTGCAGTTTTTCCATAGTCCGAAAGTGAGGCTTCAAATATTCAGCAGTTGCTGGTGGGGCGGAGATTCTGCCGATGCAGAATCGTGCCTAATCTAAGTTGACAAAGAGCGGGAGGAGAACAGCTACTCAGCAGATATCATTGCCAAAGAAATCTGAGGATCGATCATAGGGCAATCGAAGAGAGTTGATTCATTGTATTTGATGGATTTCCAAGGAGGAAATTAGTTGTCAGAGGGAGCAGAGGGTGCCTTTCTCGCCAAGGACCATAGATATGAATTTCTATTGAGGGTAGTAGCAGAAGCGAGGAAAGGAATATATGTTCCAACAGACTATTTTTGAGCAGATGGCGCCACACAAACCGCGTGATCAGGATAGGTTGGACAGCTTGTCAAACTTTGATATCTAGAAGGCTAGAATCCTAGTAGTCCTTGAGGCATACAACTTGCAAGAGCATATAGAGAGCGTCTTGGTTACACCGACCAATGTGAAGCATAATCAAGCAGCGACACATGCCAAGTGGTTCATCATCGACAGGGTTAAGGATCATGTGGTACCACACATAGCCAGGAAGAAGATGACCAATGAAATGTGGAAATATTTAACCACACTGTATCAAGGGAAATATGTCCAAAAGAAGATGCTTCTGGAGAACCAGCTAAGGTTATTTATGATGACCAACGGAGAGGAAATAAATCCTTTCCTCTTCAGGTTGCAGTTGATTCAGGATCAGTTGAATGCCATGGGGGTGAAGGTGGAGGATGATGTCATGGTGAGGACTGATCTAAATGCAGTCATAAAGGACTGGGAAAAGTTTGTATAAATCATCTTGGGAAGAGTGGACCTTCCAAACTGGGACAATATGTGGGCTATCCTCCGACAAGAGGAGATTCACCGAATGACCAAGAGGCAGACCAGCACCGGTTCAAGCAAGATGAAGAAGGAGGAAGAGGAAGATGAAGCCCTGGCATCTAAGAAGCAGCAAGGGAAAAAGAAGTGTGATCTATATAAGATCAAATTTTTCCGATGTGGTGAACTTGGACACTTCGCCATAAATTGTCCTTAAAGGAAGAAGGATAAGGAAGCTTCTAGTTCCAAGGCTACACCAGCTAAATAAGACGATGGATCCGATAATGGCATAGCCATGAGCGCTCATGAACCACGGAAGTGGGGCGATATTGATCTGTAGAGTAGTTACAAAGTGGTGGCGGGATGCTTGATTAGCCCAACTCTTGAATCACTTTCATGCTGTGGGAGCCTTAAGACAGTGGAAAGGAATGACTGGAGAAGTGGGTGCAAATATCATGGATGAAGCAAAGGCATAGGCTGAGATGTTGTAGAGGGAGCAACGTAGTGCGGAGGCAGCAACAACATAGAGGCAGTAGCGCAAAGGGGCTGACGTCTCTCCAGCAACGCAAAGGAGGCATGCTTACGCAGTGCAGAGCTGCTGCAGCGCAGTGGCTTCAGGAGGAAAATGCAGAGAAAGAGCCTAAGGAGCTTCAGTGATGAGTTGTAGCCATAATAACTTATCTGTCATTTGGCAGGGGTCCTTCAGTTTCTTACTCTCAGCAACTGAGTTATAGTGCAACATTTGGAAACACTATGCAACAATTTGAGAGGGAGATGAAGTACAGATGTAGCAGTGATGGTGGCAGAGTCATGGGCAGCAGTACAGATAGCAACAGTAGTGCAGTGATGAAGGGAAACAGGCCAAGCATTAGCGCGGAGACCGATGCCAGAGATCATAGCAGTACTTCGAGGTGAAGTGTATTGCTAGAGGACATTCCTCTCTAACAAGGAGTGTTGATATTTTTGGGTAGCATAAGATGTGCTATAGATCCCAAATTTTGTGGAGGAGTTGTAGTACATGAAATCCCCAAGACCCAGAAGTGTTTGAAGAAATTCCATCAGGCTTAAGACATATTTAATTAATTAATATTTTTAATTAAGTACCCTAAGTCTGACTTAGGAAAATTAAAAGATTAAAGTGAATTAAATTAAACATGTGATGAGAATGACTTAAGTGATGCGGATCAAGCAGATTCTAATATTAGCCGTCTATTAGAGATTAGATCACGGCCATTGGTTTTCCAACGAGAAAATTATAAGAGAATGGCTTGGGGTCAGTTGGAGAACACAAACATTGGCGAAGCACTGAAGCTAAGCTAAAATTCTAGGGTGTAGCTTGCTAAAAGTTTCAGAAGCAGTTTACAGTGCGGCGAGGGGCAGTATTGGCAAAAGGAGGCAGCATTCCAAAGAAACACAGAGGAAACCGGGTGCGATGCAGTCCAATAGAGGCCACGCAAAGGCAGCAGGAGCCACGCAGGGCTGACGCCGGCCCAGTCATGGCAGCGCAAGGGCAGCGTAAGCCCTTCAAGGGTGACACAGGCCCTTCCAGAGCAGCACAAAGGCTGACCTGGGCCAGTCAGGCTGATGCAGAGGGATGAAGAGCAGTGTTGGAGTTTCTACGCAGTCTAGCAGAAGCAGTGCAGAGGCAGCAGGAGCCATGCAGGGCTGACGCAGGCCCATTCAGGGCAGTGTAAGCCCTTCAAGGGTAATGCAGGCCCTTCCAAAGCAGGGCAGAGGTTGACGCATGCTAGTCAGGCTAACACAGAGGGCTGAAGAGAATTTTTAGGGTTTCTGGTGGTCCATAAAGGGCTCGAGTTCTGTAAATCCCATTTGAGGGTGTGAATCAGCCATATTTTATGTCTTCGAGGATAGAGGTATTATTGCCATATTATTTCTTTGTAGGGCCAGCCAAGTTTGGTTCCCAGAAATTGTTGTACTTATATTTTTCATAATAATAAAACCATCTAGAGCTAGCTGCACCGATTTTCCCGCATTGCATTTTTTCAGGAGACATTTGTCCGAAAAATCAGTGTGTCTCTTTGTCATATGAGCATGCTATTCAGTAAATGATCGGTATGTGTAGGTTGATAGTCGTATTTATTTCATTTATTTACTGAATATTTTAAAAATTAACTTGTGACATAATTCAAGTAGGAAAAGTAAATCAAGATACTGCAGTAGGGTTTCTTTGATTAAGTAATTTTCACACTCTAGAGGGTTTTATTATTATGCAGAATCTGTATACAGATATATGGGCACCAGAAATGGTCTTCCCTATAGAGAAATTACACGGAATATGTACCTTTCACTTAGAGACAGAAAATATGGTGGATCAAACCCTCACCGGGGAATTACGAATTCGAGCCATTTCTAGCCCACTGGAACCCTCGGCGATGCCTTTGCAGCATTTGTGTCAACCCATACTGGCAAGTGTACCTATTACGTCACCTTGACTGGTGTTTCACTGCCTCTGTGCTACCCTAGTTGGGCCTGCGTCACTGTGGCTGGTGTTGCGCTGCATTGCTTGGGCATGCGTCACCCTGACTAGGCTCACGCAGTCTTCTACGTGGTGCTGGCTATAATGCGTCCCTCAAGCTGTCCTTTACGCTGCCTGGTACAGTTTGCCTCTATGCTATTGTATTCTTGACCTCAGATCAAATAATACCTTTCCGATCTATGCCCCCTCACTGCACTGTAGACTCACTCTGAATTCCTCAGCAAACCCCACTTAGGAAATTAAACTTAGCTTTAGTGATCTGTTATGTGTGTGTCCTCCAACTGACCCCAATCCCTTCCGTTATACTTTTCTCGTTGGAAAACCAATGGCTATGATCTAATATCTTATCAACGGATGAGATTAAAACAAATCTTGATCCACGTCACTTAGAACATTTCATCACATGTGTAATTTAATTCACTTTAATTTTTCAATTTCCCTAATTTAGACTTAGGGTCCCCATTAAAAAATTTAATTATTTGAATAACTAGTACACAGTATGGAATTTCTCCAAACGCTTTTTGGGTCTTGGAGATCTCATGTGTCTTAGCCCCTTCACAAAGTTTCAAAGCTAGAGCACATGCGATGCTACCCCAAAATTTAAACACAGCGTAGTGCACAGACCACCTGCAGCTATGTGCACAGTTCAGAGAGCTTATTGTACTTAAAAGCTCCATCACAATAAATAATAAGAAGTTTTGAGACGAAATTCTATGTCCTTACGTGTTTCTTGTATATTTTCTTAATATCAGTTGTTGTGAAGTAGATGTTATAGTTGTGCGTTATAACAATGCAGTTCATGATGTTGAATAGTGTATTTTATTGAATGTGGCAAAGTAAGTAAAGGGTTTTATACATCGCAGTAATTTTATGTATGATAAAATATATTAGCAGCATAGTAGATTGACCACATTGCACAGTTTCTCAAGGTTGCAGAATCCTAGTTCTACAACCACCCATAGTCACCTCGGGTGAGACTATGATATGCTCACAGGTCGTTTTGCGAAAAAATGGTCGGTGATCAAGGGTTTTGTTGGTGCGAAACATAGATCAAACCTGGGTCAAGCCCCAAACGAGCCAAAAATGGTTTTGTTGCTCGGACCAGGATCTGTTTGAGGGATATATGGATGTGGCATCCGTCAAAGAAAGAAAACCAAGATTGGATAGTCCAGAAGGAGTGATAATTTTCAGATCAAAAGAACATAAACCCATGCTTGATATCTGAAGCTTGGTTACAAATGTATCTTTTCAGAAAGCAGTACGAAATTTTCTTCGAATCATTCCCTGGGGAATTATATGAGTGGGTGTCAAGCTTGACTGAAATAAAGGACTACTTTAAGAATGAATAACCTACATCGTGGACTCCTGAGTTGATACATCGACTCAAGGGCACTAATAACAAGATATCAAGCGTTGTTAATTTCTGGATTGGTTGCATCTTGGGAGGTTTCATTATTAAGTTCGTACTAGACTCAACTATGTCCTACAATGAAGCAGAGCGAATATTCTTCAAAGGACCACGAGGTAAGTACTTGAAATATTTGAAACTCTAGATTAAGATGCTTTTATGTGAAAATGGATTTTTACGGATGTAATCAGATTTCTAGTTTACTTATGTTTGGAGGACGATTTAAATCTAAGAAAGAATTTGGTACAATGTGAAGTGGAAAAAGGTATAGAGTAGATACCATAAAGAGATAGTACGAAGCAGACCCAAAGAACTTCATAGAGACAGATTATAGTCCTCTGCTAAGTGAATCTGAAGGTGAGAAAGAAGAAAACTACCACGAGAACTCCCAAGAAACTCCGCAGTATACCCCCTTCCAACCTGAGAGTTCGTTGAAGCCAGAATACAGTAGTAGTCAAGGTGCTGGTGGTCACCCTGCTCCCCTTACCCCTCCTACCCCCCATCCCCATCCCCCTCCCCCTCCTCCTTACAACCCAAAAATAATTTATGGTTGATGATATTAAGCTACACGTTTTCAGAGGAGTTGGATCAGAGGATCCAGAGAATTTTTGGTTTTTAGCGAAGTTGTATGGACATGTTGTAGCTGCTACAACACCCTCCAAATTTTTCCCCCCTTTCAAAATTTTGAGCCCCTAAGTCGGCAAGATGAGGTCAAGCCTAAATCTTTTTTTTCTAAGTCTCCAAGTCGCAAGCTTCTTCATTTTTTTGATTACGCGACCTTGCAACCTAGCGACCCAAGTCGCTGAGTCGCGGGATCGCTAAGTCACAAACCAAGAAAATTCTGCAGTTTGCGACTTTACGACCTGATCACCTCGCGACCCCCAGGTCATGAGGTCACGAGGTCGCACCGCTTGTAATTTATAACTTTTGCGACCTAGCGACCAACATTTATGGCACACACGTGCGACCTCTTTATATATAGAAAGGTCGCTAGGTCGCATTTCACTGGCGCGAAGAAGAAGGAAAACGCCTATGACAGTCCGGCTAGAACGCGGTTTTTTCGAGTAAGTTGTCGTTTCCTCCTTCTTTTTCCTTATTATGACTGCATGTTTCTCCCCCTTTACCTCACTGATACTCTTTAAAACTTCATGCTTACCATAGGATTTCTTCCCGTGAGCCCTGGCATGCTTATATTATAGATCTTTTCTTCTTTCTCTCAGCCCATCCATGTTCCCCATCTGAGGCCGAGTGCGACTCTGCAACCTTGTGACCATGCAACCCAGTCACAGGTCACTAACTCGCTAACTCGCATCTCATTTCAAGTTGAACGACCAAGCGACCCAGCGACCCGGTCGCCAAGTCGCCAGGTCGCTAAGTCGCATTTCCTTGCAAATTGATCAATCAGCGGCCCAGTCGTTAAGTCGCATTTCCTATTGAACGCACCCCTACGTGACCCAGTGACCCAGCGACCTGGTTGCAAGGTCGCTAGGTCGCAGTTTTTTCCATTCCTTTAGCCATACTTTTTCATAGATAGCCATGTTATTATTAATATTAAGTCGGTCTTATCGTGGGATGGTTTTCTGACAATACCAGGTAATATTGAAGCAGAGCTAAGTTGCGTATCCATCTCGTCAGCCTCAAGCGACATGGGTCCCCCAGCAGTCTGAAAGAGGAACAAAATTCCTAGGGTGGAAGTTGTGGGAGAAGAAGAGTTACAATTTTCCCCTGACGACAGTTTTGCATCTGAGTTTACATGGCTTCGTACCTTTTAGATGCAGTTTGTGCAAGGTGCAGCTTCGACGGATGGGCGCACAACTGGGTAGCAGAGAAAAGCAGCCCGATTCATAAGCATCTCAGGGTGTTTTGGGACTCCCGGTACAAGCAAGATATGGAGTCAATATCAGATATTTTTATCCCAGCCCTCTATCGCAGATTATTCGAGACGGAGGCTCCTTGCATGTCCTGGTGAGCAATGGAAACAATAACTCAGGTAGCCCATTGGTTCCCGGATACAGAATCTACTACTATCAGAATTTTTGGGTCCCTCAAAGCCCCTCACGCACTACCCAAGTTTGCGACAGACAAACTCCTACTCCAGGAAATATGCTATCAGATGTCCGGAGGGTTCACCAAAGTACTGACCAAAGGTAAGAAAAATCCATGACCAACTCTCCCACTCACCATCGGTGCCTATACAGTCAAATATTTCAGAGAGGTGGAGGCAGAAACCGAGCAGATGAAAGGATTCCATTTTCCCACCTTGGCGCACCAGACATATGACCCTAACAGGATCGTCCCCGCACATTACAAACGAGCCAAATTCAGGTGGAGCTATCAACACACTGACTACTCCACTTAAGACAGAATCCAAAACTGGTAGAATAAAGATAGGGAGTATGCCCCAGATGAATCTGTCGATCAAGAAGGTCAGGAAGGCCAAGATGACCAAACCTTAAAATAAATAACACAGACCACAGGGGGGAGATTCTTCATCCAAGGGAACAACTACAGAGACAACACCCGATCTCGTGGCCCAGCAATGAGAAAGAGTGGCTAAAGCTCAGAAGGAGGCTGAAGAGAAGGCCAAAGCAGAACAGGAAAATAAGGGGAAGCAAGTAAAATATGACCCAAAAAAGATGAAGAAAGAAGAAACCCGAAAAAGGAAAGAGGAAGAGCAAAGGAAGAAAGAAGAAGAGCGGAAAAGGAAAGAGGAGCAAGACAGGGTTGAAAGCGAACGCTGAAGCCGAACGACTCTTAAAGGAAGAGCAGGACAGACTGGCGGCTGAACAAAGGATGAAGGAGGAAGAAGATAGGAGGGCAAAAGACAAGGCAACTGAAGAAGCAAAGGGCAGCAAGACTCCTCCTCCTGATACTAATATCGAGATGCTTCAAACGAGCCCTGTGAGTACAGCTCACGTTTCCCTCTCATAGTTGGGCATCACTTTGCGACAAGATGAAGAAGTATTTGATCTTACCAGGATCTCCTATGACCAATACTCACACAAGATTCGGCAAGAAAAGAGGAGATGCCCAGCACGAGACTGCACTACACCTCTCATATCTACCATCGGCAAGGATATCGTACTAGACACTCGGATGAATCTAGTAATGATCGCCTTAGCCGGCACTGAATCTGCAGCTTCCACGGAGGATAATGTTAGCAGGATGAGCAAAGAAATTTTGGCCTTACAGAACATGCTGCAGGCTTCGGAGCAGAAAACAGCCAAGGTAGAGCTGGAAAATAAAGCATTGGAAGAAGAGGTATAGTAGCTGCAGGCTCAAAGCACTTCCTCAATGAAGCAGCACTGACCATCCACGGAGAGGTGGTCACATTAGAAGTCACCATAAGGCAGGTGTACAGAGAGATGTTTTCTATAAAACAAACTGTTGCACCACTGCTGAAGGCTCAGGCTGAAACAAAGAAAAATATTGCCCAGCTTAAAGAGGCCTGCACTGCTCTAGATCGCGTCCTGGAATGGTCCAATGCATACCCACAAGCTCTAGCTACCTTGCCAAAGAGGGACTAGATCAGTACCCAGAATGATAAGGCTCAGATCCGAATCGGGGTACAATCTAAGGAAAAGCTGGTCAAATATCTGGAGAAGGTGATGACCACATATGATCACTTGATCAATGGCATAGAATCAATGGTTGAGTTACATCACATTCCTCCGCTCAGCCCTCTGAGTGAAGACAAGTCTTGGCAGCAAATCGATCAAGATATCAAAGCCTTCATGCAACCCATCGAGCAAGAAGCAACTTCCTGAGATCTATAGGCATCAAGGGAAAATCTAGTCCAGTTTATTGTGACATCGGTGTGAATCTAAACTAAGTTGACATCCTTTTCAAATCAAATTAATATCAAAAGAGATACCCTGATTCCAAACGCACTCGAATGCATACACAGATTAAAGGAAGACACACCTCTGGTCACCCTGATTCCTGCATATTATCAAGCATGGCAGACCTACCTCCGAGACCAGCTACAGGTGATCGTTCCCGACCTAGAAATCACTCAGGTCATAAAATGATCAAGGCATTGCACAGGTCATGGAACAAAGAAGGTCGCAGGTCGTAGGTCGCAGGATTCACCAGGGCACAAGTCACAGAATCCACCAGGTCGCAGGGCAGCCCAACGGTCCAGAAGGCGGAAAGTCGGAAGCCCAAATGGCAAGTCTTGTGTTATAAATACCTCCTTCGGGAAATTGTAAAGGACCTTTTTGTTTGGGACTCAAAGAGATATAGAGCGATTGTATAGAAGGACTACACATTTTTTAGTATGAATACAAGCATTTGTTAACTCCATTTTTGGATCTGATGTTGGTCAATGTGTGAACACTATGAGTATTCTGTTTTCAGTTTCTGACATCTTTTGATTAATGAAACTGTGTCTCCAATTACATCATTTATGCATTATATTTTTCTAAACATGTGTTAATGGTGCTAAGTTTATTTCGCTTTCTCAATGAATGTTAATAAATTTGTTTATTGACATTTATATTATCACCAAAACCATTTAAGGAAGTGAAGGGTATTCTTCCATAAAGAATTGTTTCTTTTGTGGTTAGAACAGCGTACAAGAATGACCCTAATGATATGTTGTTGACAGCATTTCCTTTGGCCCCATGATTTATAATTCAACTTGCTACACATAGTGTTGTATGTTCATTTAATTCATGAATCATGTGTCTTGTATCATCCGAATAAGTGTGTGTCCGCAGGTTTATAGATTCCCACTGAGACCCAAGGAAAGCAGGATTGAGCGGTAGTCGGACCCACACCCCGGACGGGATCCCTATTCCAAACGGTTTAGAGTCTAGTTGGGACTTTTTACCGAGGAGATCCCTTGTTGTTGGCCGGACAGATTTTCCCGTCAACATAATTGGTGCTAGAAGGAGGGCCTATGGCAGGCTCCTAGCACACGATTAATATTCCATTACAAACTCCCCAAGGGAAGGCCATACACGATGACACCAGTCCTCCCCCTTTAGAAGATGCCCAAGGGGAGGAAGCTCCTTATTATGAGGTTACCAGGGATCAGTTAAGATTTCTACGCCCGATTGCCCGCAACCTCATCAGATATTTGCAAATCACTCTAGTCATGAGTTGTCTAACCCATACCAGGACCCCTGCAGCTAACCTCACTCGCAACGGTTCCCTTGCAAATTCCCTGCCCCATTTGATAAATCTAATGGTGGAAGACCTCGCAGTGGTAGTTGAGAATAATGAACCTATTACTGGGCCCCAAGGAGCAGAAGAGGAAGGTCCTGACATGAATGGACCCCATGCTGACCCTCAGCCTGATCGGACCCAAAATGGCAACACCCAAGTCCACATTCCACCAGGAGGGGCAAGGGAAATAGAGGCCAAGGGAATATAGGTCGGGGAAACAGAGGTCATGGCCAAGGCCACAATACCGCCTACCACCATCAAAACCAAAATAGAGTCTCCATCTACAATTGGAGAAACATTAGAAATATGGAAAACCGCGGGGGACGTCAAGACGAGCACTCCCACCATTGAGGAGAAGCATCTGCGTCGGGTTCGGGAAGTGAATCTGAGTCAGAAATAGGACACATATACATACCTCACCACGAGCATGCCAGGCAGGTACAACCGCTTGCTTGGATGGCCCAATCTCCATTAGATCTCTAGGGCCCCCTTCATGACATGCCTAGACACCCCGAAAAACACCTTCCCAAGTTTGACCCTAAGAAAGGCACGTTGGACGAAGACCACATAAGAAACTTCTACCTCTCACTGCAAATGATGAGAGTCCAAGCAGATGATGTCACCTGCCATATTCTTCCCCATGCCCTTGAGAACAAAGTAGCCACCTGGTATCGGTCTCTCCCAAGTGCTTCCATAACTTCATGGGATCAATTCTGTCGCACTTTCCTTCAGAAATTTTCGGAGGACAAGACCCCCTCCATGCTCATCACAGAGTTGAGTACACTCAAATGCCAAAAGAAAGAGAAATTAAGAGATTTTAATCAACGTTTTGCTACCATATTGAACAAACTCCCCCCGAACTTGGCATTGGATGACTCCATCACTATAGACTACTACACAAAGGCTCTTCCCAGATACATCGCCGTATTCGTAAAGTGCGAGGCTAGGGCTACCCTTGCAGCAAATTATGCCACTGCCCTTGCCGTAGAAAATGACATGCTTTCCATAGGGGTCATCGACCATGAAGGTCGAGACGATCATAAACCTGCCTCGAAAAGGAACCTACCACATTCAAAATCAGGGTTAAGGACAAAGATACTTTTTACTTCGAAGGTATAGCAAATTCCCTTAAGTTATTAACCAATGAAGTCTCTGATCTAAAGATAAAATGCATTGAACCCGCTACTGGCACCAAGACGCAAAAGCCATTTTTTAGAAAGAATACCCCCACAATCAGCCGGCCCCCATCAAACAAAAATGTTGTTATTAACGTGGAAGAAATCGGAAAAGATAAAAAAATTTCTTTCCACCAGGCCGCCCACTCTGAGAATACATGCCCCCAATGGATTGGTAGCATGACTGCGGTAGTGAATCAGCTCTTAGACGATCAAACCCCAGGGGAAGTAGGCAAAGACGATGTCTCAGACAATGAAGAAAACCTGCCCCCAGATGAAGAACCGGGATCTACCGTCCTTGCGTTTGATGTGATCCGCGGGGAAAGCACCCATACCATCACCGAAATTAACGTGGCCAATGATCCTAAAGCCAAACCTGTGCAAAACTATGGCCTAAGAAGAAAAGTACCAGTTCCTGAACAGTCCTTTGAAGAGAAGAGGAGGTCCTTCTTAAGGAAAATATTACCCCCAGGGAATGAGCACCAAGCTATTATTCCTAAGAAGCCCACTCCTAGCAACACCCGAACAAACCAAAAGATAAAACTGCCAGTAGGTTCACCCAAAACCCCCGCCGAGACTATTCCACACTCTGATTCTGTTACAACATTGTTGAGGAAATGAAGAAAACTAGAGCCAACATCTCTCTTTATGAACTCGCTTGCATCACCAACCAATGGGAGCTTATTCTCAAAGCCTTCACCAATGCCTCAACAACCAAACCCGTGAGCAACACATCTGCCCAAGCTAGTGCAAGCCTCCAATCTATTGTGAACGCCGTAAATGCGAACTCTAGGGGATCCACTCCCCCCTTTCTCTTGTCTTTTGAAATCATTAACTTTAACGTTCATAACTACCTGGTCGACTCCGGCACATCCACAAATTTCATGCATAAATGTCATGTTATATAGGGTAGATACATCAGATAATTCCTCTAGAGGTCAAATGAATCAGTTTCCTCTCTTTTAGAGGCAAGTTGTTGGGTCTTCCTAGTCTTCAGATTCTTGTTTGGGAGTAGGTGAAACTGATCCCTATCTCATGGATTCAACTCCCTGAGGCTAGGAAGAGTGGTTTTGAGGTCTATATGATGTATTTCCTCAGTCATTGCAATGGTTGGACTCACTTGGAGCTTTGGCATCTCAAGGACACAATTTTGTATCATTTTGGCCTGGATATTAATGATAAATTTGCAGCTATTTCTTTGGGATCCATGTGGTATGAATGGTTTGACATATTTTTTTCTTTGCGATAATTTGTATGAATGTATTGTAAGCTCATAAACCATTTTCATGTCTATGATATGCTTAATTTCAAGTTGAAAGGCAGAATTCATGTTTTCATGCTTTGTTTTGGGAAATTTTGCATAATTTGTCTAATTTCTTCAGTTTAGGGAGAATTCATCTCATATTCTCTTCCTAACTCCTCACCATTTTCTTCACCTCACCATAATCATCCTTTAAATTTCAAACATTCTACCTACCTTTCCCCTTAGAACACCCTGCAGATTTTGACCTAATTTCCTTGCCCTAGCTATTTGACTCCTCCTGATCCAGCAAAACCCTACACAAATCAAAAAATCAAAACCCTGAGCTACTCTACCTAGCCTAAAATCTTCTTTCCTTAGTCATTTTGGTTGTGATCCATATGGAGAGAGCCCTCTCCTAGCCTAGTAGAGCTAGCTACTTGGTTAAGCGTGGTTTGAGGTTACCTCGGAATTGCCTCTCTTAGCCTGAGGTTCAACCTGAGTGATAACAAAGCCTAGATCTTCATTTTTTGTATCTTTTGAGGCATATAACATCCATCTATCTTTTGCGTATTCATTTTCTGTAGAAGTTCACCTATGACTGCGTTGTAGCAGTCTTCCGGCATTTTGATATAGTAGCAACACCTCATTCTTGAGGGTTTTCTTTATTGGAGGCTTGTTGTATCTTGTTATATGCTTTGTGGCCCATTATTTTATACATATATGTTGTTTTTATGATGAATGGAAAGGCTCCATATTGGTCTCATGTTTTTAAGTGATGTTTACACTACTATTTCAAGCATTTTGCACTATATTCCTACTTTTCCCATTTGAGAATATTACAGTGGTATCAGAACGTAATCTTGGCTCAGCCTGTGCATCTTAAGCCAATATGTCATCAGAAGAAGGAGATCCTCTCACAGATAGAGAGACGAGGTATTTCAGAAGAAGAAACCGGAAGTTTGATTATACAAATGATAAAGAAGACAAGGGTAAAACCCCTTTATCAGGAGAAGATGAGGAGAAGGAGTATCCAAAGCTTCTTCTTCGAACTATGCAAGACATTGCTAGAGAAATAAAGGAGATGAGGATGGATAGATACAAGGAATACCCTAAAGGGTTTCTACATGGTGAAGGCTCTGGAATTTTTCATCACTGGAGTGATCAACCAGTGAAGTAGCAACAAGTTTCCCAATGCTCTACAACGCCTACATTCTTAGCAGTGGGAAATGAAGGGTTTCAAGAACAAGAAACTCTTGAAGACTATTTCATGGAGTATGAGTCTCAATCTCAGAGATTCAAGGATCACTTGATTTTTCAATAATTTTTTCAGATCAAGGACAATAGGAGACCCATGCATCACAACAGAGGTGGAGGATTCATATAGAATCATGATCTACACCGAACTATCGGCAGATTTTTCTTACCCAAATTTCATGGGTCATCTAAATGCACTGTCAAATCATGGGTAGAGAAGCTAGACATCTACTTCTAGCTTAACAAAGTACCAGAGATGGAGGCCATCAAGATAGCAGTGTTGCACCTTAAGGGTGAGGCACGTGATTAGTGGTTTCATGGCTTGTCTACATTGGGTCATGCCAATTTGACTGCATATTTAGATTTCACAAGGAGGTTGGTGGAGAAGTTTGATCGAAGAGATCGGGAGGCACCATTCATGGGGATAGAAAAACTCAAACAATCAGGTAATCCAGAAACTTATATTTTTGAATTTCTATCACTTTCTGTTATGGTTCCTAATTTATCTGCAGCAAGAAGGTTATTTATGTTTATTGATGGGTTAGCAGAACCTCTTCATGGGTTGGTTAAGTCTACCAAGCCCACTACCCTTCAAGATGCCATTAAAAGGGCTAGAGATCTACAATATGCCTTTCCAAAATCAAGGGCAACATTTTAGCAGAAGCCCACTTTTCCAACCAAGGGAAAAGATGAGAAGGCTCCTCTTTCAAAGGAGAGCCAAAGTAAAGTACCTCTTAGTGATGATGTTCGAAGAGATTTGAGGAGAAGGAAGCTTTGCTTCACATGCCAAGAATCATCGGCACCCGGACATAGATGTGCAGCGGGAAAGGCACACTATATATAGGTCTTTTCAGATGATGAGGAGGAAGAAGAAGAGGAACCAGAAGGAGGTCACAGCACTCGCATAGCAGGAGATGATCCACCACCACCAAGAGGTAGGAATGGAGAATTTTCTCCCTTTGGAGGGGCTCTTGCATCATTAAGAGAAGTACCCAAGTACTTGACCTTGAGGGTTCGAGGTTCCATCTTAGATCGAAGGGTTTCAGTTTTGATTGATAGTGGGGCTACCCATAACTTTATCGATGCCCAACTAGTGCAGAGGAGGGAAATACCCACTAATGATTTTGAGGGATTTTCCGTTTTGGTCCCAGGAGATAAAACTATGAAGTGCATGCATTATGTTCCATCTTTATCTGTCACCATGGGGACATATACATTGACTGATCACTTCTTTGTCGTTGACATACCTGACACCAATGTGATATTGGGTGTGTAGTGGTTGATTACTTTGGGGAAGGTCACCACAGATTGGGATACTTTGCAGATGGAATGGGTGGATAGAAAAAGTGGAAAAAATTAGATGATTAGAGGCATGCACACATACCCCTCACAAACAACTTCCACACATAAAACAGAGATGGATTTTCTCAGTGGAAGCAAGGACCTAACAATCCCATCTATTATGCATGTGACTTTGGCCCATGAGACATCACTGTTTTGTGGAAAACCACCTGGGAGGCCACCTGATCAGGATTTGGTGAGAAATGTCTCACAACATGGTGCACCACTCATAGATCTAGGAGGAGTGGGAGCATTTGGAGGTCACGGTACAGCACTAAGATTCTTGGTTAGACTCAAGAAGGAGGGAGACACTCTCCCAACATCATCATTACCCACTCTCATTTTAGATATTGTGCTGAGAAAGGAGAAGCAGAGGAAGGATAACAGCCTTCCATTATGTGACTTTGGCATGGGAGATGTCAAAGAGAAGGGAAACCATATGACAGATGCTTTACGTGATAGATCATCAGCGTTGTCACTTTGGAGGGTAGATCCTTATTGGAAATCCCAGCTGTTGGTGGATTATTCCAAGGATCTTTTTACTTGTATGATACTTGATGACCAACTACTAGAGGGATATTCAGTCAGAGATGAGGTCATCTACTATCATGGTAGGATCTTCTTATATAGATCTTCCAAGCTCAAGAAGAAGTTACTACAAGCAGCACATGAAAATTTTCTCTTCAGCCATGCTTATTACATGAGAGCATACTACACCATCATGGAGGGTTATACTTGGGAAGGCTTTGAAGAGGAGATATATCAGCATTCGAAGAGATGCATGGATCATGTGGAGATGGAGGAGATACATAAATCTATGAAGGAGTTATCACAGCCACCTCTTTCCTCTTTGGGAATGAGAGGGGATCTATCTATGAGCCACTCCATTTGTATGAGTAGGGTTTATGGTAAGGATAATGTTTATGTGCATAATGATTTACTTGATTATTATTTTCATTCTTTTACCATATATGTGCAGGCCATTGCTCCAAGTAGGAGCATTCTTCCATATAAACTTAATGGCCAAATTGGGGCCATAAACATTGTTGAGAATGACCACTCCCTAAGAGGATATAGGTAGATGATTTATCATTTGGGTTGTGCTCCAAAGGCATCCAAAATTTCTCACCTTCTCATAGCATGTGAGAAAAATATGGCAGCAAGTAAGTGGTGGGGAAACCACTTACCATATCATTATCTAATGCAATCAGGAGATATATTGCGCTAGTTCCATGTGTGGGAATATGATCCACCTTCATTTTTTCATCTGGATGTATATGTATACTTGGTTTTGATCCCATATTTTGATGATATTCTTATTCTTTTTATGGGAATGGATGGAGGAAGGATGGAAGGATTGGATGTGCCCTTTGGGAGAGAGATTCTCCATGTTTCTTATGCTTCATATTTCAGGGAGGACATTGGGAAAACCATGATTGCTACATTGGATCTTTTGCTTCCTTGTGGGATGAGTCATTCACATCTCATGAGAAATTGGGAGGAGCATTTCATGGAGGGATGGATTGGGAGACACTCGGCTTATGAGGGAATTTTATCTCATGGATGTGTCACCAATAGAGGAGGAAAAGAGTTGCATCACTCACCTTTTTAATTGCTTGAGGACAAGCAACATTTGGGAGCGGAGGACTGTAATGTTCCCAATTAGCCATGAGCTAGTTGGAATATTAATTTTGTTTTTGCTTCCTTGTTTGATGAATAAGAGGGTATGGAGTCCCATAAATCTCCTTAATATGAACAAAATCATTGCTAATGTGAAAATAGGACATCTTGGCAACTTGTTTAAGCACCCTTGTGTTTGAAAGGGGTTGGAGCACATAGACTGGGTCAACTTTTACCAAATCAACAAAGTTGTCATGGAGGAGTGGCGTTCATTATGGGACAACACAGTTTTGGAGGGAGACTCCATGCATGGAAGTAGTGCCTTTAACGAGTGGGGTCAATGGTGAGGAAGCTCACCACTTATATAAGGAAGAGGATGGCATCCATATTTCATTCATGTTATGTTATGTTTTGATATTTGATTTATGGTATGTTTAGACTTGTTGCTCTCTTCATTTGTTTAGCTAAGATTGCAGTGTTGTTTAGCACAGGGTGTTCCCAAGTGGGAATCCCACCTCTATCCTTGAGTGACCTCATAGGAAGAGTATTTGCACTATATTTCCACATTCAGGCATTAGGCCAATCTTCAGTCTTGTGGTACAACGCAATTCCTGTTGAGAGATGTGCTGAGTTGCAGGGTGCAACAATGGAGAATACATTCAGGTGTTTTCTGATTTTTTTTTCAATGGAGGAAGGTTTCCTTCCATTGGGAGGCTAGTGAGGAAGGCCCTTGAGCCTTATTGCATCATTTGGCATCAAGCCACAACATATTTTTCCCCTGCAACGCAGTTTCTGTCTTGGAATGCATTATTTTAGGGAGGAGTTATAGGGGTGGTTTCAGTACACCATTTGGAGAGGAGGTTTTCTAGTGAAGGGATCAGCCTTTCATCTAGAGGATTTATTGGATGAGGCTACATTATTTTTCATATCAGATCAGCCACATCTTTCCAGTTCTATTGTTGTAGTGAATATTCAGCCCTAGGGCTTTGATTCATATATTGTAAATTGGTGTATTTCATAAAACCCTTTTGGGTTTCTTTGTTGGAGGTTGTATAGAGCCTAGATATTCGTTTTTTGTATCTTTTAAGGCATATAACAACCATCTATATTTTTGTATTCATTTTCTGTAGCAGTGCACCTATGACTGCGCTGTAGCAGTCTTCTGACATTTTGATATAGTAGCAGCACCTCATTCTTGACGGTTTTCTTTATTGGAGGCTTGTTGTATCCTTTTATATGCTTTTTGGCCCATTATTTTATACATATATATTAATGTTATGATGAATGGAAAGGCTCTATATTTGTCTCATGTTTTTATGTGATGTTTATGCTATAGGTTAATATTCTTGGGTAGTGGTTATCAAATATCCCTCTCTAGGCTTTCCGGTGCCCGAGGCAGACAGTCAGATTAGTTGTATAGTTCACAAATATGTTGCATATATGTTCATGCTAATTTGTATTATTTAGTAAAATGAGATGGGAGATTACCTCTTTTCCGATCCTGGATCCTTTGGAGAATAGTCAGTTTATAGATGTCGGGGATGTCTAGAGCTGCTAAAAATGGCAATTGCGTGTTCGCCCCCTGATCTAGCCAAGGAAGTATTGGCTGACTATTTGGACCATAGGGTCCGCCCATCAATGTGTTACCAGTAGGATAAGTAGGACTTTGTTGATAAAAATTTCCTATGGGTGGAGGTGTGGGGTGTTATGTATATTTTATTAATTATTAGTTAGATATAGTTATCTTAGGTTTATTAATGTGGAAGGGCATGATCAAAGATCGTGCCTCTTCGCCAAGGGACACCATAAGGCTATATTTAAAGCCTTGGTGATTCCCCATTGTAATAATATCTCATCTTTTATCAATAATAATATATACTTATAAATTTTACCAGAGTTTTTACACTCCATTGGTATCAGAGCCATCGCTCTTCGGGATCTGTGTGATCACCCAGAATTAAGGAATTACAAAAAAATTCCAGAATTGCAAATTTTTTAAAACCAAGTGCTTGTGGGCAGCAACATTTGTTTTTTTTTTAAAGGAAGAAATATATATATATATATATATATATATATATATATATATATATATATATCAAAAGAGAGAAGGAAAGTTAACATAAAGGGGGAAATAATTTTTTTTTTTTTTTAAAGGATATATAAGGAAGTACATATACGTACATACCAAAACAAATTAAAATCAAAAAGGAAAAAGAATAAGGAAGAGTAATTGCTCGTGGTTTACAAGCTCGTGGTTTTGGAGCCCATGGTAATTGCCCATGGTATTAAAACCCATTCCCCCTTTTCAAAACAACGTGACTTTTCAAAATTAACAAAAAAAAAATTCCCCATAGTTATATATATATATATAATTTAAATAATATAATAATAATAAAAATAATTACTATTATTATTATAAAAAAAAATTTAACTAATTAATTAATTAAATTTAAAAAAAAATCCTATTTTCAAAGACAACATTACAAGAGAAGGTACTAGTGGTGAATGACATACGCCAAAGAAGATAAATCTTAAGTGAAGAAACTTGTCAAAAAAGTACAGCTTTGAGGTCAAAGCTCTTAAGGAAAAGGGGATAAGCCCTAATTACAAGGAGTATGAGGAGTATGTCTTCATCAATGATGATGGTCGATCAGATAAAAAGGCAAATATGGCTAAAACATATGGAGGCCAAGGACAATCAGAACAAAATGATGCAGAAATTTAATGCCATTATGGACAAGTTAAATCTAATGCAAAAACCAATATTCCCGAATGTTGAACATAATCAATTCAACAATGCAGCTAATTCAGATCATAATCATGAATATAACATGTTTGAAAAAGAGCAATTAAATGAGGTTAAATTGGAAATCAGCTCACATGAAAACTATAGTGTTGAAATACCTAGAAGCAGAGACTCTGAAATCAACCATGAAAATTATAGAGCTGAGAAACCAAGAGAAGAAAATGCAACTCAATCCACTAATAAATCCAATAATGCAACAATAGAAGTTATTAAGAAATTTTATATAAATGAAAATCTAATGGTAGAAAAAAAAACAATGTCGGTGAAGGAGCCAAATAAAGAATTCATCATGACTGCTATCATATATTCAACAACAGACATAGTCATTGAAAATTAAAGAAACCATGAAAATACATATGCTTATAAACAACAAAATGTTTCATCCCCAGAATTGAACGAAAAATGTGAAGAGACAAACACATCCGAAGCCACTAATACAGTGCCAGAAGTTGTTAAGGCCTTCGATGATGAAGCAGATATGGTTGTTAAGAAGGACACGTTTAATGATGAGGAGAAGTTGCATCGAACAATAATTGTGGGTAACTTACCTCTAAATCTAAAAAGGAATCACGAAAAATCACCAGAAGAACAAGGAATAGTTCGGAAACATGAAAAAGTATTCCAACTTCACCGATCCTCAATTACCACCTTGCAACAACGTAGCTCTGCTTCACATGTATTTAAAAAAACCTTCGACCTTGGACTAATAGCCCACAGCTCCATTTTATAGGAGATGGAGAGGGAAAACCTTGCCCAACTCTTTCAACCAGTTCAAAAACGAAAAAAACCAAGATGTTTCCTTAGCCTTCCATGCTTTTGCCTTCCTTGAGAGTCTAGTTTCTTTTGGAAAGGCATAATAAGAGGTTAGTGCCTTTCAGTTTCTATTTTGTACTGACTCTTCATGAGAAAAAGCTGTATTTTCCAATCATTATCCGTGGGATTTTTCCTATTTCATATTTAAACAGGGGTAACGCTGCCCTCTGGGCAAGATAGAGTGTTTTCCTTGTCACTAACGCGACCTTTACATGGCTCAGAAGCATTATAACGCAGTTTAGCTGTTTCTGGGGTGCATTACCTTGGCAGAAATGGGTTTTTTCTAGGTCACTTTATTCCTTCCATATTACCTTCTCCTCTGAGCTGATGAGGAGTTCATTTGTCCTGTAATAGTTTACAATGCTATTTCAAGAATTTTGCACTATATTCCTACTTTTCCCATTTGGGAATATTACAAGATGAGACTTAGTGCACAGATAGGAGAATATGAAATGGATCAGGTTATTCTATATTTTGGCTTTGGTGCTAATGTCTTGACAAAGAAGACATGGGAAATAATGGGTAAGATGAAGCTACAATGGTAAAATATTTAGTTAAGACTGGAAAATCAGCGAAATATCTTTCTTATGGGAAGACTATCAGGTGTCACAATAGATATTGAAGGAGTTCGCACCATTGTTGATTTTGAAGCAATACAATTTTTTGATGACAGTAATCCTTATCCTGACTTTCTTGGAATTGATCGGGAAATTGAAAATATTGCCATCATCAATCTAAAGAAGATAAAAATTATATTAGAAGGAAGAAATATGAGGGTGATTGTTCCTTTAGATCCATCCAAAGGAGTAAGATATACAGAGCCAGTGAGAGAAGAATACAACGCAGCAGACGTAGATAACATATATTAATTGATATCTAAGGAAGAAGATTATATTAATCCTACTGCAGATGGAAATTTGATTTGGGATCATGATACTACCTGCACATGAGATTCAAAAGAAGAAATGAAGAATTGGTAGAACAAGTTGCATGAAATATTCGCAAAATGTTGTGCAAGAATAATGAAATTTGTTCGCTGTATGACATCTCAGGTACGTAACCTGCCTTATTATGATGGTTTGGGTAATGTAGAAACTTTTCTTAATGATTATGAAAAGTGGATACCATAAGATCAAAGATTGTTAGCTTTAGATAGAGCCCTAAGATCTACCCCTACTAGATGGTGGGGCACACACAAGAAGAATATAGGATATTGGTAGGTATGTCGAAGATTAATGTGGATAAGATGTTGAGATTGCAACAAGATGATGAGCTTAGTGAAAAGAGTCGCCTTCACTAAGTGGGCCCGCAGGCTATTTTTGGCGCGAAGTCTATTTTTAGACTATGTCTATTTTTAGACATGTCGATCATATTCTATGAGTTGCAGGATGCTATGTGTGGATGGTTGGTCAAGTCGGGAAAAATAGATGGACTTCTATTTTTAGAAATATTGGGCGTAATCTATTTTTAGATTGTCAATTAAAAATAGATATGTCGAATATTATTAGCTCTTAATAATATTTGGACTATAAACATTATCTTATTCTCTTGGAGCACTTCAGCTTAAGTGCACAGATGGGTAATGTGAGCGACGTAAGGAATTACGTCATTCCTATGGGTTAAGTGGAGCTATTGCATGGATACTTCCGCTAGAACTCATCGATTTAGGCTTGTGAGCGATTGAGGAGTTAATGGAGTTGTGTTCGCCTTAACTAATCTAAACATAGTTGAACTAGTTGTATTTAGTCTAACTGATTAATACACTAGTGAAGAGTGGTGTGAATTAATTATTAATTAATTCACTAATTATAAAATCATTACTCAACTAAAGAATACATCAGTTAACTTCAATGCATGGACAGTTTCAGTGGAGACCAGTGCAAAGATAGGTGAAAGATCAGGTTAACTATCAGTTGTGACTATACTGTTGCATATTTGCAACAACCAGTGATTGGAGGAGCCCATGAGGATTGCGCAGTACAATCCAGGTGATTTATGTTATTTAATGAGCCATCCTACAGCATTGATTACACAATAGAGGTTGGCTATCAAGTGGCAGAGATTGGAGCATGTGTTTTGCTAGCTCTAGCTTGATTAGTGTGTAGCAATTGGAGGTTGTGTGGAGAGCTTGTGAGTAGCTTTGTACAATGATTGTTACATGATATCTATGACATATAATATACATATAGTTGGGGTTTTCAGCTTTAAGCTTTCCCATGAAATATTGTGTTCATATGTGTGATTTTTTATGGTTTTAATGTGCGCATGAAATTGATTTTATTTCCGCATGTAATGATCAATGGTAGAAGAGATTCTGTATTGTGCATGAAGTTAAAATAGTGTGTGATCAGGAGAATCTCAGTGAATAATATATCAGTTATTCAAATTTTCTACATGGTATCAGAGCGATATTGATCATTGGAGCAATTGCAAAACATTGAAGCGGTTGAGTTTTGTGCTGGTGGAATTCGAATTTGCAGTAGTGTTTTCTTGGTGTCGAAGTTGAGATGTCTTTCAACGGATTGTGATTGGAGTATGCCCTTGAGGGAAGCTCGAATTATATTGCATGGAAGGACAGGATGGAGGCAGTGTTAGATGACAACGGGTTGAAGGAGTTCATAGATGCAGAAATTCCAAAGCCTACTTCTAGTGATGCTGCCGTACTTGACGCATGGCAAAAGAAGACAACAAAGTGTCGAAGGATTCTGTTGGAAGGTGTGAAGGATCACATAGTGTCTAGCCTTCATGGTAAGGCTTCTCCATTCTTGATGTGGAAAGCTTTGACAGATTTATTTCAAAGCAAGAGCGACCAGAGGAAGTTGGCGCTCAAGGATAAACTCGGGAACATAAAAATGGAGAAAGGCGACAGTATGCCCAAGTACCTCACGAAGTTCATCCAATGCAGGGATGAGCTGGGAAGTGTGGGGGTTACTGTTGATGACGAGGACTTGGTGAGCTTGGCTCTCCTTGGGCTTTCGAAGAGTTGGCATTCCTATCAGGACTCTATCAATGGTCGGGATAAATTGCCAGGATGGGAGCGACTTTGGTCGGATCTTGTGCAAGAGGAGATAAGGCGAAGTACCAGGGATGGATCTTCATCAAAGAACTCAGATGAAGAAAATTTCGCTTTGGCTACCAAAGCAAATAAGGGGAAGAGCAAGAAGCATGCTTCTCAATCTGGTGCGAAAGGAAAGAAGCAGGACATGTCCAAGGTGAAGTGCTTTCACTGTCACCAACACGGACATTACGCCACTAGTTGTCCACAGAAGAAGAAAAATAAGCAGGATTTTGGATCTACAGCTGGAGAGGCCTTAGCCTCACAGTTTGAGCTGTATTTTTCGTTGATCTCATTCTTGGTCTCAAGTGTGATGGGTTCAATGTGGTTTCTTGATAGTGGTGCATCTTTTCACATGACAGGAGATCGAGATTTGTTTACTGATCTGGATGAGAAAGATCTTCGAGTGCACATCGAGATGGACGATGATGGTAGATACAGTGCGACCGGTATCGGTACCATTTCCTTTGAGAGGGAGTCTGGTAAAACCTTCGTATTGAAGGAAGTGATGCATGTTCCAGGATTGAAGAAGAATCTGATCTCTATGGCGATGTTAGAAGACAAGGGATATGATGTTGTATTTAGCGAGGGAAAGGATTTCCTGCATAGTAAGGCAACTGGTGAGACCCGGAGGATAGGGGTTCGAGTTAAGAACCTTTATCAATTGTAGGTAGATGGTTGCGTAGCAATGGAAGGCAAGGCAGAAGGAGTGGTGAGTCGGGATGATGGCGAGTTGTGGCACCAGAGATCAGATCAGTGCAAGGGGTGTACCTTAGGAAAATTTGTCAAAGCCACCTTTCACGAGAAGGATAGTCGCGCCACGACGATCCTTGAGATAATTCACACAGACGTGTGTGGACCTTTCTTAGTAGCTTCGACAGCAAAGCACAGGTATTATGTGATATTTGTTGATGATTTTTCTCAGAAGTGCTGGATCTTCTTCATGTAGAAGAAGAGCGAGACATACTCAAAGTTCTGTGAGTTCAAGGCACTGGTTGAGAAAGAATCGGGGAAGCAGGTGAAGGCTCTCAGGAGCGATAATGGTGGTGAATTCATCTCTGGCGAATTCAAGGACTTTTGTAGTGCAGAAGGAATTCGAAGAGAGCCCATAGCACCTCATAACCCACAGCAGAATGGGGTTGCTGAGCAGAAGAACAGAATGATCGTGGGTATTGTACGGGCGATGTTGCATGATCAGGGCCTTCCCATACACTTGTGGGCTGAGGTATGCAATACTTCAGTATATGTGCATAACCGTTGTCCTCACAGGATACTTGGCATGAGTACACCTGAGGAGGCGTTTTCTGGTAAGAAGCCTGATATTTCCCATTTGAGGTTTTTGGGTTCACCTGTTTACATTCATGTGATGAAGGATGCCAGGAAGAAGCTGGAGCCGACTACATAGGTTGGGATATTTTTGGGGTACACTGATACGCCCCACAACTATCGTGTGTATTTTCCAGACAGTCGCAAGACTGTTGTGCGATGGGATATCAAATTTCATGAGGAGAAAGCCATGAAGTGTTCGCTTGAGAGGGAGCCACACTTGCATGCAGATGAGGAGCTATTAGCTCCTAAGGATGAGTCTCTGGATGTGGATCAGCCACAAGAGGAGGTTCATGGAGTGGAAGAGACCACTCATGCAGCATCGACCATCAGAGGGCGGAAGTGCACTACAGAATCTGAGCGATTGGCTCAAGATGCAGAGAAGGTTGTAGGAGCACCTACATCACAGTGCAGACAGAGACAGTCACCTAATCAATACACTGGATACATGGCTCTCATGAGTCAATGTATCGTGACAGAGCCATCCTCTTTCGAGGAAGCTGTGGAGGATCCCGCATGGGTAGATGCCATGGTGGAAGAGTATGATTCGATTGTCATAAATAGTGCATGGGAGATTGTCCCAAGGCCAGAAGGGAAATCAGTGGTGGGTTCGAGATGGATCTACAAAGTGAAGCAGGCAGCTGACGGGAGTGTGGAGAAGTACAAGGCAAGATTTGTTGCTCGAGGCTTTTCACAGATTGAGGGGATCGATTATGAGGAGACCTTTGCACCTGTCGCAAGGTATTCTTCCATACGAATGATTCTTGCTCTCTCAGCGCAGATGGGGTGGCACATTCATCAGATGGATGTGAAGACTGCGTTCCTCAACGGAGTCATTGAGGAGGAGGTGTACATAGAGCAGCCTGAAGGTTTCGAGATCTTCAGCAGCGAGTCGCATGTGTGCAGGCTCAAGAGAGCGCTGTATGGGTTGAAACAAGCACCTCGTGCTTGGTACACACGGATAGAAAGTTATTTCACCGGACTTGGATTCTCCAAGAGTGAGGCGGATCCGAACCTATACCAGATTGTGGTGGAGGGTAAGTTGCTGATCATTGTACTTTATGTAGATGATTTTATTTTGACAGGTGATGAGCTGTTGATACTCTCATGCAAGGAGTATCTTGCAAAAGAGTTTGAGATGAAGGACTTGGGCCTCCTTCATTATTTCCTGGGATTGGAAATTTGGCAACGCAGTGGTGGACTGTTTGTTTCTCAGGGTAAGTATGCCCGGGAGATACTAGAGAAGTTCAACATGCATGGCTGCAAGCCTGTTGATACTCCTCTTCCTGGTGGTTGGAGGAAGGAGGATGCTACTTCAGCGGAGGTAGTAGATGCCACTGTTTATCGACAGTTGGTGGGGTCACTTATGTATCTGGTCAATACACGGCCCAACATATGCTATGCTGTGAACCAGCTTTCACAAGCTATGGTTAAGCCAACCAAGCTCTTCTGGAAGGTGGGCAAGCATGTAGTGAGCTATCTCAGAGGCACATCGGGATATGGATCATGGTACAGACAGGAGGATGAGTTGAGGCGGCATGGCTTCATGGATCGGTATCATCATATCAGAGATTGTGTGCAGCGGAAGATCATGTTACTTTCATACATTCCCACGGAGGATCAGGATGTTGATATCTTGACGAAGGCGCTCACCAGGAGCAAATTCGAATACCACAGAGGCAAGATAGGGGTGGCAGATAATCCTTATCTTGTTGAGAGGGAGTGTTGAGATTGCAACAAGATGATGAGCTTAGTGGAAAGAAGTCGCCTTCACTAAGTGGGCCCGCAGGCTATTTTTGGCGCAAAGTCTATTTTTAGACATGTCGATCATATTCTATGAGTTGCATGATGCTATTTGTGGATGGTTGGTCAAGTTGGAAAAATAGATGGACTTCTATTTTTAGACATATTGGGCGGAATCTATTTTTAGATTGCCAGTCTAAAAATAGATATGTCGAATATTATTAGCTCTTAATAATATTTGGACTATAAACATTATCTTATTCTCTTCGAGCACTTCAGTTAAGTGCACAGATGTGGCACAGGAGCTGACAGAAGGAATTACACTATTCCTGAGGGTTAAGTGGAGCTATTGCATGGATACTTCAGTTAGAACTCATGTGACAGAGTTTGGTGGAGTTGATTGAGGAGTTAATGGAGTTGTGTTCAGTTTAACTAATCTAAACATAGTTGAACTAGTTGTATTTAGTCTAACTAATTAATACACTAGTGAAGAGTGGTGTGAATTAATTATTAATTAATTCACTAATTATAAACTCATTACTCAACTAAATAATACATCATTTAACTTCAGTGCATGGACAGTTTCAGTCGAGACCAATGCAGAGATAGGTGAAAGAGCAGGTTAACTATCAGTTGTGACTATACTGTTGCATATTTGCAACAACCAGTGATTGGAGGAGCCCATGAGGATTGCGCAGTACAAGTCAGGTGGTTTATGTTATTTAATGAGCCATCCTACAGCATTGATTATGCAATAGAGGCTGGCTATCAAGTGGCAGAGATTGGAGCATGTGTTTTGCTAGATCTAGCTTGATTAGTGTGTAGCAATTGGAGGTTGTGCGGAGAGCTTGTGAGGAGCTTTGTGCAATGATTGTTACATGATCTCTATGACATATAATATACATATATTTGGGGTTTTCATCTTTAAGCTTTCCCATGAAATATTGTGTTCATATGTGTGATTGTTTATGGTTTTAATGTGCGCATGCAATTGATTTTATTTCCGCATGTAATGATCAATAGTAGAAGAGATTCTGTATTGTGCATGAAGTTAAAATAGTGTGTGATCAGGATAATCTCGGTGAATAATATATCAGTTATTCAAATTTTCTACATAAGATTTGGACAAGTAGAAACATAATGCAGAATAAATATGATGGTGAAATTGACCCAGGAGAGCATATCCAGTTGTGCACTACAACATGGAAGGAGATTCCACAACAGGAATGGGTACATGGATTTATTCACACAATGGAGACAATTTCAAAGAATTGGTACCTAGAAACATAATTGCGACATGGTACTATGAACTGGGCAAACTTATTTGATGGTTTTATTCTAACATTCAACTTTGAGGATGAATGTATGGGCATAGATTCGACCCTTCAGGTAGTAAAAGAGAATATATTTAAAGGTGTAGCCACACTAACATGGAAGCAACCTAATTTGGCCATGCAGATAGAGTGTGCACTAAAATTCTACAATATTACTGCAGAAGAAGAAGAAGACCCCCAAAACATCGACATAATATAATCAGAAGGGAACCGCGAAGTACATGGACCAAATATAGAGATTCCAAATATCACATAACCATTCAAGACCAAGAAGGTGAACAATGGATCAAAAGAAGAGGCCAAGTTTGTAACAGTAGGAGATTATTGGGACGAGGAGACAGTCAACAAAGTCATAGAATTACTGCATGGATATCAAGAACTGTTTCCCACTATGTTTTCATATATGAAGGGAACATTAGGAGATTTAGGAGTCATGAAGATTCCCCTAAAAACTTATGTGAAGCCAGTCAAGCAGAGACCTTATAGGTTGAGCCCTAAGTACAAGGATAAAGTGAAGCTAGAACTGGATAACATGATAACAACAGGGATTGTTGAACCTATCGAAGAGTCATAATGGGTAAGTCCTATGGTCGGGAAAAAAAATAAAACAAAAGGAGAGATGAGGATATGTGTAGACCTATGTTGAACAATGCATGCTTACACGATCCTTTTCCAACCCCTTTCACAGATGAAGTATTATATAATGTAGGAGGTCAGGAAGTCTATTAATTTACGGATGGATTTTTAGGATATCATCAAATCATAATTGCGCCTAAATATCTACACAATACCACATTTTCTACAGAATTGGGCTCATATCAGTATATAGTAATTCCTTTTGGGTTGAAAAAATCCCCTGCTATAATTTCCAGAATGGTGGTCACAAATTTTGAGTACATTCACAAGTTTTTGGAGGTATACTTTTATGACTGGACAATATTTGGACTGTTGAACAAACATGATGGGAGCTTGAGGCTTATGCTTAACACTTGTAGACAACATCAGATCTCTTTGAATCTAAAGAAGTGCATATTTTGTGTACCTTTTGGTATATTTTTGGGACATGTTGTTTGAGACCAAGGAATTATGGTGGACCATGCAAAGATTGTTGTCATTGTGAACTTGGATCTACCTAAAAAAGTAAGACGGTTGTGCACTACATTGGGACATACATGATACTACAGAAAATTCATTAAGAGGTATGCACAGATCACTGCGCCAATGGATAAATTGTTGAATAAAGATGTGACTTTTAAGTGGGATGAATAATTCTAGAAAAGCCTCAACATACTAAAAGAGAAGATGGTAACTATGCCTATTCTAGTATATCGATGCTTCTTAGATAGCTTTAGGAGTGGTATTGGCACAACCCGGTGAAGGATAAATTTACCATCCTATTGCTTTTGCAAGTAGGAAGTTGTCTACAACTGAGAAGAAAAACACTACCACAGAAAGGGAAGCTCTAGCTATGGTGTATTCTCTACAAAAAATTGAGACATTATTTGTTGGGATCACATTTTAAGATGTTTACAGATCATTCTTCATTGAATTACTTGGTCAATAAGACTGTCCTAGGAAGGAAGATTTGTAGATGGTCATTATTATTTTAGGAGTATGACTTTGAAGTTGTTGTTAAACCATGAAGGATAAATGCGAGACCTGACCATCTATCAAGAATAGAAACACAAGAAGAACTAACTAGCATATAATATATTCTCCCTGATGCACAATTATTTGCAATCATAGCAGATGACCACTTTCCAAACATTATTCACTTTTTGACCATAGGGATGGCTCCTTTGGAATATACTACACATCAGAAGAAACAATTGGTGGTTAAGGCAACTAATTTTTCATTGATAGTAGGACAATTATATAATATGGGACTAGATGAGATACTGCATAGGTATGTTCCTGAACATGAAATATCGATGATTCTAGCATAAACTGATGGAGGCGTAGCTCGTGGACATTATGCAGGAAAGGCTACTGCACATAAAATCTTGAGGGTAGGATTGTGGTGTCCCAAACTACATAAGGATGCAAAGGAGTATTTATAGCATATGATGTATATCAAATAATAAGGAAGCCCTCTAGAAGAAATGAGATCCATTAGTTCCACAAGTAACATTGCAGGCTTTTGACAAAAGGGCTAATGATTTTGTTCGACCTATAAACCCACCTGGAAAGAAGACTTATGTGAGATACATAATAACTACAAATTATTATTTGACAAGATGGGTTGAAGTACAACCAATAAGGAACTGCAATGCAGACACTTCAACAAAGATTACTTTTGAGTATATATTGTGTATATTTGGGTGTCTGAAGATATTGATGAGTGACGAAGCCTCATATTTCCTGATTAAGACTATCGAAGCATTGACTAAGGAGTTCTGAGTCTACCACCGTAATAGTACCCCTTATCACCCTCAGGCTAATGGTACAGTGGATGAATTTAATAATATTTTGGAGGCTGCACTCACCAAAATATGCAAAAGGAGGAAATTTGTAGTGCCACCTACAGTTGAAAGTGGGCACTGGACTATAAAATACTATGCAGAAAGAGAGCTTCAAAGAAGGAAGTTGTTTCACTACAGTCTGTATTATGTCAGAGTTTGCACGAGTTACGACGTAAGAAGGGTTTTTCGCCATAGTATAGGGTGCATTAAAGTTTTCCAGAAGAATGTGACCATTAAAAAGGAAACTTGTTGTTGGAGGAGCAGAAAATCGCATTTATGGAGACATATTGGCAAAGTTACGGAAGATATATGTAGTTAATGAACACAACCTGAACAAGATCTAATCCAATGATGGGGTTAGAATATCAGGAGCATTATAAAAGTAATGTCCCGCCAATATTTTGGCACTTTGCTGTCTAAGAGCTCAAAAATCGCTAAGTATTGAGAAACTGTAGAAGTTGTGCTCCTGCATGAACATCGAATACTTCATCCGCATATTTAAAAAGAAAGGTACATAAGGTATCATGGAGGCCACAACACCATCTACTGCACCTGGAGAATCACCATCACTTGCGGCATCACCTCTCTCGAACTAAATATTGCTGCGAAAGAATCAAAATAAGGAAGTGAGAACAAAGAAGAAGCAAGATAAGAAACCCATTAAACCACAACCAGAACCCCAACCTGTCGAAGATAGAAAAGAGGAAATAGAACAAAATCATATGGAGACAGAGGGTGCAACAATTTCGTCACCACTGCTACCATACTTTCCACCTAGGAAAACAGATGCTAAACCCATGAATGGATCCAAAGATGTGAATTATGGCACATTCAAACCATTGTTGTCAGAGAAGGTTCCATTTCAGGGAGAGCTACTAGGAAAAATCCCACAGCTGAAGTTTGCAGATTCAGACTTCAATGATCAGAACAAATAACCGCAATTTGCGCCAAGTAGATACCTAAATACAATAAATTATCCACAGAGAGGAGTGAAAAAATTGGAGCCACATAAGTGGGAGAGAGGGTTGGTGCGGTTTGGATTGTTGAACATGTTGAATGTGTCGCACCTTGGCAGAAGTATACCCAACACTTCCTGTGTAATGCAATTGCTCATGCTGCTGCATGATGGATGCCTTTAGATGGGGAAGAGGATCCCCATTGATGATATTCTAATATTAAGGATTACCAGATTACCATACCAAGTAAGGGATCTCGGTGAAGACTTTGTGGGTAAGGATCAAGATAAATAAATAACGTAGAGCATGAAGGATAAGTTCGAATTGTTCCAGGTAAAGCGAAGCTATGACATAAATTTGATCAAGGACCAAGGAATACACTTTTCCGCACATATCTTGGCTGGGAATATTATGCGAAAATAGCGAGCTAATGAAGTCCCCATAGCAGAAGTATTACTAGATGCACAGTGCAACAATGGGGTCCAGTACAAATGGGCCAGGTATATGTGTAGGGAGTTTTTGGAGGATTATTTCGAAGCCCGGGAGAAAGGTACAACCTTTCACTATGCATGGTTTATCTTTATCATAGCAATGTTTGCGTGGAAAGAACCAGAGGAGTCACAGTTTCTTGTCATAAGAGCAGATGTATGCGAAGCCGCACGATATGCCTCGCTCTAGTATACCAATGAGAAATCGTGCACACAGGAGAGAAGAATAACGTTTTCCTTATATCGCATGAATTTGCACATGTTGGTGAACCAACATCCTTGACTGTCACCAAGCATGTACCAACAATTTAACGCAGTTGCGAAGTACAAGGCAGACTTCCATAGAATATATGTACAGGCCTGGAAGGATACAATGAAGACATGACATCCTTTTCCATTCTTAGTCACTAAAGATGATCTTTTTACATTGATACAACAATGGCCAGCATATTGGATGACTGCAGCAAAGGAGGAGGCAGAGGGTAGTCATATGGATGAAGAAACATCGAAGCATGGATGCCCGAGCAAAAAAGACAAGGATAAAGAAGAGCAAGAGAAAGATCAGGAGCAAGAGCATAATGAGGATCAACCAGATCCTCTTGGAGGATTTGATCCTCTTCGAGGCATTGATCCTCTTGTAGGTGTTGATACTCTTGGTGGCGATAAATAGGACAAGGAAAAGACAATGAAAAAAAAGGAAAAAGGAATATGCACAGCGAGGTTTCCCCGAGGAGTAAGAAGAAGCAGAAGGTTGATAAGTCAAAGGGCGTAATTCCATTGGCACTTATTGATGGGGACATAGATGAAATCAAAGAAAATTATTAAGAAGTGGCAGAGGAATCATGGGGAAGAATTAAGGATCGCTATGTCGCACTCCTGACAGGTGTTGAGGAGAGTATTGCAAAGCTAAATCTTTTAGCGCAGACAGCTAGACAACCAGTGTCAATAAGCCAAGAACTCCAGCCATAAATATCAATAGAAACAACATTTGGGATGAGGATCATTCAGATACCTGCCAGAGCTCTGCAGTTCAACATAGCTTAAGCAAAGAAGCAAGCGAAAAATTGGGACAAGGTCAATATGAACATTGCAGCGCTTCCTATTTGGTATTGCATGACCTGCATCAAGGTATTATAAATGAGCTAAAGGAGTGGCAGAAACACACATCAAAATTAAATATTCACGTAGAACGAGAGCTAGTTGTGCTAAAGAAAAAACTCGACCAGGAAATCAAGGAAAAGGACCAGGCAGAACAACAACAACAGAGGCTGAAAGAGGTGGTTGAAGCCACTTACAAGGAAGTTCCGGACATGGATGTTCCTGAGGAGGAACTAGTAGAAGAAAAGGTCGTGAAGCTCAACCTTGCAGTCAAGGAATCCAAGAAGAACACTGTAGAAGGATAGTTTAAGTATGAGCTCAAGACCAATGAGCTACAAATGAAGTTGCACCCAAACACGCCACCAAAAGTATGGGAGATCAGGGAGTTAGACATGAAGGCTATAGTGGCAGGCATCTTCGAGACAGTGGCAGAGTGCAGAATATTACTGGGGAAGACCTTGTAGATTTGGAATTCATTGCAGGAAGATCCAAATGTACAAAATATAGAGGAAGATATCCAACAAAAGTAGAATCAGTTGGAGTAAATCAAGACCACAACAAATAACTTACCAGTTTCACAGAATCTAGCAAGCATCAGTGAAGGCAAGACACTACAGAAGCAGATCGAAGAAATCATGAAGGAAGAGAAAATGTTGACCGAGATAACTCAACCATGGGAGGATGAGGCCCTCCAGCTGTCACAACAAGTGGATGGGAAGCTCCAGGAGATTCGATAACACGAAGAGGCAGCATTGAAGAAGACTGCAGGACCAGTCACAAAGGCAATATTGGAAGAAGTACGCAGTCATAAGAAGCAGGTCGTAGAGGTACTGCAGAATTTCAACAATGCCTACAACAACATATCAACAAATATCAAAGGGAAAAAAAACTTAGTGACTCGCAACGAGTCAAATGTGAGTGTCAGGGACCTGTTGGGTGCAACGCAACTTTGCCTCGATTTTGGCTAAGTCTCTGCATTTTTAGGAGCATAGCGCGAAGTATACCATGCAACAAAGCATTTTGGATATACGAAGCGATATCTTAGGGCTTCGTGGTGGGTCGAAGCCCCTCATTTTTTGTAACAGGTTTGGATTTTATTTTTCTTATTTGAGAAGCCCATGGCGTTTGGACCATGGTTTTGTAATGATGCAATATTATAAAAATGGATGTAATGTAATATCAAAATATCATAATGTAAGCTTTATGGTTAAGGGCTAGTTTTTAATTTGTCTTTTTTAGTGAAGGAAAGGCTTTGCGACTGAGTGCGCAAAGTCCTTAGAAGAGTCTGCAACTTAGTGTGTAGACCACCTACAACTGTGTGTGTAGGTCGAAGAGATGATTGTACTTAAAAGATCCATCATAATAAAGAAGAAGAAGTTTTGAGACAACATGATGTGTCCTTATGTGTTTCTTGTCTATTTTCTTAATATCAATCTTTGCAAAGTAGATGTTACAGTTGTGCGTTATAATAATGTAGTTCATGATGTTGTATAAGGTGTTCTATTGAATGTGGAAAAGTTAGTAAATGGTTTTATATAACGCAGTCATTTTATGTATGATAAAATATAATAGCAACACAATAGATTGACCACATCGTGCAGTCCCTCAAGGCTGTAGAAACCTGGTTCTGCAACCACCCATAGTCACCTTAGGTGAGACTGTGATATGCTTGCAGGTCGTTGCTGAAAGGGTCGGTGATCAAGGGTTTTTTTGGTGCACATCATAGATCAAACCTGAGTCAAGCCCCAAAAATGCCAACAATAATAGATTAGGAGAGCTAACTCCATGTTGAACATGGAGGGAATTACACATCTACCTTATATCCAAAATATAAAAATGTCACAACCTTAATAAATTGAATGAAAAAAAAAATGTTATATATGTGTGTGTGTGTGTGTGTGTGTGTGTCACATGTCATCTCTATGCTTAACATAGAGGGAGTTATGCATGTCACTCATATCCACACCATACAAATGTTATAACCATAATAAATTTCTTGCTTTCAAAATATATATATGTTGATATTGAAATATTTTAATTAAACACGTTATTGAAATGTTATATTGATTTTTTCCCTTTATTTTCAACTATCATATATATAAAAAATTGATTTTGAAATATTTTATTTATGACTAATATTGGAATATTTTACAATTATTAATATATTGTTAAATTCCACATGTTAATTGCATGTTAAATACCACTGGAATTATACATCACCCTTACACTTAGATGTAAAACACAATTTTTTCCCCAAGTTAGGACGAGCCTAGGCAGGTTTAGCACCAAGGTTGAATGGAAGAATGATTTTCCCAAATGTAAGATGCTATAAGAAAAAGTGTAACAAACAAGGTTTGTATGCTGAGAGGAATTCTCTAATACCAATGTTACGAATAAAGTTCTTATACACAACGAAATACTCAGAATATCTGGTATATAAGAATGTCCATCATGGAACAAATAATATATTATATAAGAATATTTGAATACAAGTTAGATGATTACAAATGAAGGTGAAGACATGGTTATATGCCTTGGCAGGTACCTCTTCACCAATATTCATGTCCTTAGAGACACACATTTTCATCAACCAATTCCTATATATATATATATATATAGTCATGTCCTTAGAGACACACATTTTCATCAACTAATTCCTATTTAATTAACTGTGTGTGTGTGTGTGTGTGTGTGTGTGTGTGTAAGATTTGAGGGCAAATATTTTTTAAGAGTAAGGAAATGTTATATATATATATATATATATATATATACCCTCAAATCTTATTGTTGACAAGGCATATCATATGTTCTTTGTCTTTGTAATATTATTCACATCTTTTGGAATTATTCGATTTGTCATCTTTGTTGATACAAGTTGATAAGATCCTTGGAGTGATATATAAAATTGTCGCATGGAGAAAGGATATTACTAGCCTAGATCAAGCTTCTGCGGAATCTTGCAGTTACTGGAAACTTGTGATGGATTTTGATCACTAGATTGAATTGTGCAAACTTCAGATTTCTTCGAAACATATTTATGTTGTTTATGTTCTGAGTGATATAGATTCGTAGATTGATTGAAGTGTTTATTCTTGTGATTCAGATGTAGATAAGAATTTATTCTTATTTGATCTTGCCTTAATATATTTGTGGTGATTTCTTGGTTTAATGGAGGTATCTAATTTCTGTCAGGTACAAAGGTTGCTTGATTAACTGTGATATATTTACTTGAAATTCCCGTTGTTTGGACTACAACTTCTTAGTACATCCTCACTTCAATTGGTTTATTTTCTTCTTCAGGTGTGATATTGACTGGATAAATATTTATTCCATTCTCTTCAACTTGGATTGAAGACTTCGACACTTCTTTCATGGTAACACTACAAGAAAAAAGGACATTGGTGAGGG